>LOJH01017352.1:2744-22331 GCA_001685095.1 Ellobius talpinus
GAGAGAGAGAGAGAGAGAGAGAGAGAGAGAGAGAGAGAGAGAGAGAGATCTAACGAGTTCCCGATGCTGCTGGAGCTGTGGCAGGGGATACTTTGAGATGTGGTCCTCTAATTACCCCTTGGAAGCATCAGGCTTTGAGAACTGTGCCAGTACATCTGTTGGCTTATTAATCAGCTGCCCTCTACCAGTCTGGAAGCCTGTGTATCTCCCTTTGCTTTGGGCTCTGCTTCTTCATCCCTGAGCCCTTACCTCTTTGGAGACTTCAAGAAAAGGAATGAGCCCCAGCGGGGCCTGAGGAAATAAAGGAGGAAGTTAGAGTGTAAAATGCCTCCATCCCATGGGTGCTCCAGCCCCAGCACTTTCCGCCAGCTCTCCGTGTCTCTCCTGAGGCTGCGGGCAGGAGGAAAGGGGGCTTACCCTTGCCCATGGCTACTGCCACCAGAAGCTGGTCACAGCATCTGCTGGGGAGGGCACAGTGTGCAGAGATCAAGGGGAAATAAAGTGTCTTAGGGCACTTGTTGAAGACCTAAGAGTGTGAGCAAGGCTGACAGTATGTACATACATGTATGACCGATTGTGTATAGCATAAATGACACCTGTAAATGAGCATTTTGCTCATGCACATGTGACATGCATGAGAGTGTGCCCATATGTGCATAGGTAGATCTGTGCTTGGGCATGAATGTTTGCATCTGTATGTGTATGTGTGCTAATGAGCAAATGCATGATGACCATCTAGGAATACAGATGGGCATGCCAGAAGAGTATCCGTGTATGTGTGTGTGCAGAATGTCATATACTTAAATGTTTCTGTTTGTGTGTGTGATGATCCATGTATACATGTGTGCCTCTGTCTGTATGCGTGTGCCTGCACACAAACCTGCCTGCTCACACTCTCTGTCCTCAGGCCACAGCCCAGGCTTTTGACTACCAGAGTTTCTCATGAATTAGGCATGAGCCCATCTCAAAGCAGGGCTCCCGATCAAAGCGAAGAGGCATAAATAAGCCCAGTGCAGGCTCATCTCGGCTGATTGGAGCCCCCCCCGCCTCCTTCTATGCAAAGATGCTCAGATTGCCTTCTCAGAGCCCAGACCCAGCTCCCCACCAAGCTCAGTCCTCAGCATCAAGCAGCCCCTGCACCCTTGCCCTCCTCCCCTGCAGGCGGCCCAGTGAGGAGGGCAGAGGAGGGACACTAACCTGCTCCCTAGCCAGGACTCTGGGGCTCCGGGGCCCATTAGCTAGAAACAGCAGCTGAGTGTCCCCAGGCAAGACCAGCCCTACTCCCATGCTCTCCTGACACCAATTAATCCTTCTCTGCAACCAGCCACGGTGTCCCAGGTGTGTGCCCACACTTCACCTGTTTCTCTGACATTCTCCTCCTAACCCTGCAAGACAGATGAGCCTCATCCCCTCCATGTTACACACAGTGGAAGCAAGGCTCAGAGAGGCTCAGTGACTTGCCTAATGACACACAGCTGGAAAACTGCAGAGCTGGGATTTGGACCACACCTGCCTGTCAAGCCTGTATTCTTTATGTCCTTGCAGTCAGTTTCTCTCAGGATCCCACCACAGTCCTCCGCAGTCTCTCTTGGGAAATAGCAAAGCCATGTGGTTTGGCCATGCCCATAGCCCAGCACAGTCTTGACACATTGTAGTGACTCGACAGATTATTAATTAAGTGTCTGGTGCTGTGGAAGGGGTGGGACTGAAAGACGGCAAAGCCAAGAGAAGCCAGTGCAGGAGGCAGGGGTGAGCATAGGCACCAAGCATGCAGCACCCCACCCGTACCCCAAATATCCCAAGTTTAAAGCAAGTTAATTTTATTTCTGTGGTTAGCATGGTCCTGGTTAGGCAGTGCACATGGAGCTAAGGAGATGGTTCAGTTAGTAAAGAGCTTGCCATGGAAACATGAAGACCTGAGTTCATATCCTCGGCACTTATGGGAAAGCTAGGCATGTAGGAACCCACCTGTAACCAAACGTTGGGTGTGGGGTAGATAGAGAAGGATTCCTGTACTTCGGCGGCCAGACTGTCTAGGTGAATCAGTAAAACTTCATGTTCAACGAGAGACCTTGTCTCAAGAAATGAAGACCAGATGAGAAATATACCACATATTGGCTTCTAGCTTTCACAAGCATGCATATCTGCACATATACACACATATGCGCACATATATGCACGTGCACACACATGCACACACGTGCAAGAGAGAGAGAGCATGTAGACACACCCCAAAATAGATAAGCAAATAAAACTCCCATAGCTAAGAGTAGAACATGAGAGAGGGAGCAGCAGGAAGCAGGACGCCCAGCTCTTGGGTCCCGGGCCCCTTGAACTCAGCCAGCTGCTTGCAGGAAGCTGGGTGGCTTCCTGCAAGCTGAGTATGCCCCTTGGCTCTGAAGGAAGTTTGCTGAAAGAATTGTCAGGGAGCAGCAGATATTACAAACACCGTCTCCTGTGTTGTCCTCCCTCTGTCTTGGAAGATAAAAATTAATTAGGAGATGAAAAAGGAGGCCTTTGAAAGCACTGTTTGGCTGTAAAACTATGTAGGCAAAAATGTAAAGGAGGCTGTGGGGGAGGTGAGCTCCTTGCAGGGGAGCTGGGCGGCTTTGAAGGGAGAAGATGCTGGAAGAGATTCTGCGGGGATTGTGGCCTCTTTGAGTGGTAGAGCTGGGAGCTCAGCACAGTGGGGTTGCTGGGGGAAACCATGGGAATCTGGAGCCTCAAAAGCCAGGCTCCCCAGCCCTAGGTATGGCTGCACCCTCGCCCTTACACAGCCTCAACTGCAGCATCCTACCTGGAAGGGGTTTGGAGGGACTGTCCTGCATCCCTGTGCTCCGTCTGAACAGTGATGCTTCCCCAAGCTAGAGACTCAGGAAGCTACCCAGACCTCAGCTCCCAGTCTCTCCAGCCCCTCCCTCTGCTGCCCTCCTTCACAGCCCTCCTAACTTGCAGCAGAAGCAGGGTGGGAGGACCAGGAAGCAACCAGCCTGGTCCAGCCTGTTGCAATCAAACACCACACTTTAAAATCAGACCCCCCGGGATGGGTCCTGGGTGGTGTCTCATTGCTCCAGACCCCACCTTGCTCACCTGGACAGATAAACACTGATTCCTACCTATGATGGTTCACTAGCAAATTCAGTGAGCTCCTAGACATTCAGCGTTCATCAGGGTTCAGGGGATATCTTGCCCCAATGTCTCCTCCCAAGGCAGATGACTTAAGCGGAAAGCATCTTTGACACCTGTAGACTGTCCTTTCTCTGGGTCCTCTGGACTGGGTCTAGTGGGCTCTGTGGTAGAGTTCTATGCCTCTTATCATGACCATGTGCTTTTGCGCAGAGAGCAGAGAGGAAGCGGGGAGTCAGCTCTGAAAAACAGAAGGAGTCTATCCCTAGGGAGGCAGAGGCAGGTAGAGCTCTATGGGTTCAGGGCTAGCCTGGTCTATATAGTGAGTTCCAGGCCAGCGAGGGCTACATGGTGAGATCCTGTCTCCAAAACAAAAAGGATTCTAGAAGGAGCTGGCAGAAAGAAAGCAATAGGTAAGGTAATTCAGGATGGCAGGGAAGACACTGAAAGCGCCTAAGCTTCCGAAGAACTGGGCCTTAGTTTTCCCTTCTGTGAACTGGGTGTGGTACTGTCCTCAACTTTACAGAATTATTGAAATGTTTAGCTAGGCAATTCCTAGATGCAACTTAGAAGGGTTCCCGTAGTACAGGAGATGTCCCATAATGTTGAACAGCCTCACTATTTACTAATGCAAGCTGGTGACATAGACCCATAGACGTGATTCTGGGGCCATCCGTTGCTTACTTTGATGCAGAAATATTTTTATGTGCATTGGTGTTTTGCTTGCATATATATCAGTGTGAGGGTGCCAGATTCCCTGGAGCTGGAGTTACAGTCCGTTATGAGCTGCCATGTGGGTGCTGGGAATTGAACTCAGGTCCTCTGGAAGAGTAGCCAGTGCTCTTAACCGCTGAACCATCTCTCCAGCCTGCGGAAATATTTTTTAAGCTGGTTGTTGGCACTTTGAAATCTAGAGACTTTTGCATTCGAAATATTCACAACTCCAATCTCTTACAAATGTGAGCGATCTGGCGTTTCCAAGCTGGCGCTCCTGCAGAGCGGCTCCTGAAGCACAGAAGCAGCAACCAGTCTGGCTTCTAGTCCCACCTAGCCTGGAGCCGTGTCCCAGACTCTGTCAGCACTTGAGTGTGTGTTTGTGTGTGTGTGTGTGTGTGTGTGTGTGTGTGTGTGGCCTGAATGCATGTGCACAGATGTTCATGTGTATGTGTGTGCAGGTGCACCTCAGGCAGGTTCTTCCTAAGGCTCCATCCATCTCATTTTGAGACAGGGTCTCTTGCTAGCCTAGAACTTGCCAAATAGGGTAGGCTGGCACCAGTGATTCCTAGGGATCCACCTATCTCTGATTCCCCAGTGCTTAGATTGTAAACCGTATGTCACCATGCCCAACTTTTTTTTTTCTTTTTTTAGACATGGGCTCTGGACAAAACTCAGGTCCTTGTGTTTGCAAGGCAAGCACTTTCACTGAGCCGGCTCCCGCAGACCCTTCCCCCAAAGCTTTGTGTCATTTTCTTTCCATAATTGCTCTGCACTAGGAAGAGTACTTCTTCCTTCTAAGTGGGAAAACTAGTCTTTAAAGAGAATTGAGGAGCCTTACGGGATCGTGATGGTGCCAGCCACATAGAGAGCCTTAGGGTCAGGCTCTTGTGTTCGTTACTGCCCCCATCCCTTTCCTCCGCTGACATTGCTGGTAGCTGGTAGCCCAGGGCAGTAGGCGTCCTCACAGGCTCCATTTTACAGACATGGAAGGTGAGGCTCAGAAGGAGCTGTCCTTTGAACACAGGCCGGTGTGACTCCAGGGTCCATGCAGCAGGGCTGAGCCCTCTATGATCTCTCACCTCCACCTGCAGCCCTCCTCTCTAGAGCCCTCTGAGAGAGCAGCTGCAGGCTCCCTCGGGACTGTGATAGCAGAAGATGGGCATTCAGAGAGGCCTCCTGGTGCCCACAGAAATAAACCAGGAGATGTGATTAGCTGCTCCAGGACATGGTTCTGATGGGGCCAAAGACAACCCCCCCACTCCACCCCTCACCCCCGCACGCATCCCGGGATAGGCAAGCTAATTAATTAATCTGGGAAAGGTCTCTTCTCCATAATGGAAAATACCCGAAGCCTCACACGGAGCCACACTCAGCTGCCTTTCTGCACACATTGCCTGAGATTTAGTTGCGTCCAAAGCTGATAGATATGTGTTTATATATGCACATATAGCCCCATATACATTCTCTTGTACAGAAATGTTAAATTCTCAAGATTAAGTGTCTTTGGTTGGGGAAAATCAATCCGCTTCTTCAAGGAGGCTGAAATGGAGAGTCGTGAGTCTGGAACTCCCTTTCTTGCCAATTCTCCCTGATATAAATAAAGCATCTTCATCCTGGCAGATCGCCCCCCCCCGTGTTGGCTGCTCCAAACGATTCCATTAATTGATTTAGGTGACTAGCTCTGCAGTCACCCTTATTAAGGTTCCCACCAGAGCCAGGATAGCAGATGACTCTGGAGCCATTGGTATGTGGGACTCCACTCCCCAGGGACACGGTGACTGCAGCTCAGGCCGGTAGTGGGAACACGTGCCTCTGAGGAGGAGGACTTTGCTTCTTTCTGTGGTGGACGTATCAGGGGTTCGGGGCTGTGCTCCAGCATGTCTGAACTGTTCGAGGATAAAAAATAATGGGGAGAGACTATGAGCATGTGTATTTGACAATGGGGCCCAGTTGGGGTCTGGGTCAAGAACGGTGTGGGGCATCCAAGGCAAGCAGGTTGCAGACTCATGTGAGTTTGGAGCGTTGGAACTGGAAGGCAGAACTCTTGAAAGGCATGTCACAGTCGACTTCTTCTTTGTGTCATCTGCCGTCCTAACCTGGCCACACTCTTTGGTACCCTTCCTTGTCCCTTTACCACTGGTGATCTCAATGCATCTTCCTCAGAACCTGTCTCCCTCTTTGTACTGAATTCCCTGCCTAAGACTATGATCTAGGAAAAGCATCTCTGCTGGCATCAGGCAGACGCCTGTAAGTAGGAGGAATGGAGGGTAGAGGGTGCAAGGTAGAGTTGAGACAGAAAGCTGTTCTGCTCACAACCTGAGGCACAGGGAGGAGGGCAGGCTGGCAGAAAGGGTCCCTGGTCATTTTTGCCAAGAAGCTATAAGTGGCTAGTTGCATGGGAGGGTAAGTGGATGTGATGGGTGAGAGGGGACAAGAGTGGACGTGATGGGTGAGAGGGGACAAGGGTGGCTGACTGGCTAATGGATAGATGGGAAAGAAGGATAGATGCACATATGTAAAAAGAACGTGAATAGAGCGGTTATAGACTGGATGAGGAGGATAGTAGTGTGGGGTAGGAAGAATGAGCAGATGGCCAATGAGAAGAGGAAAGAGGGCTGGATACATGCATGAGTGGGCTGTAGAGCAGTTAGACAATGGACTGCTAGGCGGCTGGATTAGGGTGTACATGCATGCCTGGGTGGGTGCATGGGTGGATTTTTGGATACATGGATGCATGCATGGATTGATGGTGAACTCACAGGTAGGTGCATTAGGAGATAAAAGAGAGTCATGGTACTTCATCCGACCCTGGCTCCCACCTCTGTAGAAAACAGAATTTGGGAAGCAGGAGGCAGGGATGTAACACAGCTGAGGAGCTGGAGTCTTTGGACGGAGAACAGAAGTTAGGTCAGAACACTCAGAATGCCAGCGAGTCTGGGGAGCAGTGGGTCTGGGGAGCAGTGGGTCTGGGGAGCAGTGCGTCTGGGGAGCAGTGCATCCGGGGAGCAGCGTGTCTGGGGAGCAGCGTGCCTGGAGGAGCAGCGGGTCTGGGGAGCAGCGTGTCTGGGGAGCAGTGGGTCTGGCAAAGTGAAGGTGGCGGGACTTGGGTGATTTGATCCCAGGAAGAGCTAGAGTTTATGACTATCTGCACACGCAGCTAGATCAGGAGCAGTACAGCTCTCAGGAGCACGTCTGTGAGAGTGTATTAGTTATCCACTGCTTAACCAATTACCCCAAACTTCATGTCTTAAAATAGCATCTGTTGTTCAGTCACTTGTGGTCAGGAATCCAGCAGGGCTTTTAGAGTCCTCTGGCTCGAGGCTCCTCAGTGGGCTGCAATCCAGCTGTCAGCCAAAGCTGTAGTCACTCTGAGGTGTGGCTTCTAGTTCATGGCGTATGCACATGCTCAGTTCCCCCGGGATTGTCGGACTGTGCAAGAAAAGTACTCTTTTGCTATGATTCGGCCAGATGCTGTCCTCTGCCCTTGCCATGGGGCTCTCTTCTTAGCAGTTCATAGTGACAGTACCGCCACCACCACCCGGGAGAAGAGCCGAGGAATGTACAGGGCGATGAAGGACAAAGAAAGTCGTGTCACTCAGAAGTGGCAGGCATCCCAGGCCTTCCAGAGAATGACCCAAAAGCAAGCCAAGAGATCCAGTCCACACTTAGGAGACAGAACTAGGGTACGACTGACAGGAAGTGGGGGGTCACTAGAAGCTGTGCAGTGCCCAGAGAAGAGGCGTGCAGAGCAGGAGGAGGGGCCAAGAGATTCTGACAGAGGAGAATCTGCATATCAGAAATTATCTGGAAAATGAGAAACATCTGGAGCACCAGAAAAGCCGGCAATGAGAGTCATCGTCGAGGGAAGAGGTATTAGCGTGTTAACGGGGGAGCACTTGGGGATGAGCTGAGGTGGAAAAATGGCTGGAAGGTGGCAGGCCTCAGAGTGGGGCAAAAGGCGCAGGCTTTGGAGGTGGAGCAGGTAGAGCATCTGAGGGCAGGGATGGCTGCAGGCTAGAGCGGTCGGGTGAAACGGGGAGAGCCAGTGCCTCAGAACCCTTTGGGCGCTGGCTTTGAGGCAAGAGAGATGGCAGGCAGGGGAGTGGCTGCTTGGTGAAGGGTCTCATGCCCTGTGGCACTCAGCTGCTTCCACCTAAGATGGAATCCAAAGGCTCCTGCCTCCTGCTCCGATGCCCTCTCCTCTGCTGTCGCCTCCTCCCCTGGGGCGTGCTATGGACTTCAGCAGCCAATTGCAGAGGGCCCATTCCTTGCCAGTGCCCAGAAGCACCCAGAGAGAAGAAAGTACACACATTCCTTTAGGGCTGTCTGCCCCTTCTGGCAGGCATGGCCTCATTCCCTGCCTTCCCCCCACCCCACCAAGCCTGTGCTAGCCTGTGGGAGTGCACCCATGTTGTCATGTGCACCAGAGCTGGGCTGGGTGCCAATCAGACAGGCTGACATCACAGAAAGCCACATCCAGACTTGGAAACAGCCGATACAATGGGACTCACTGAGCCACCTCTCCCCCTGGGACCAAGGCAAGGCTGGTCTGATGGGACCAGGCAGCTGGCATGCATTCAGTTCCTAGAAAGGTTCCTGAACACCTAACATGCCCCGACAGCAGGAGGCACTCATGCCCAGCCCTGTCTCCTCTCCTGGTCCCAAGGATCCCCTGAATCTATCTGGGGCAGACACAACAGCCCACCCACCAGCCTGCCATCCTGCTCAGTGCCTCTGGTCTCAGGCATTGAGCAGGCACAGGGACCTGCAGACTGCTACTCCAGGAGCCTCACTTTCCTGCCTGAAGAACAGACCAGAACAGCGCCTAAGTCCTCCCCTGACACAGAGTATGAAAAGGGGAGCAGCTCTCATGTGTGCCCCCTAGTGGTTCCTGGTGCAGCTGTATGGGTAGGCACAGAGGGTCTGGATTTAAAGCCTGACTCTGCCATTTAGTTTCTGGATAGACTTGGGTGGATTCCTTAACGGTATCTCAGCTTCCCCATCTGCAAAATGGGGCTAATAACACATACTTTCTGTGATTTCAGTGAGGGATCCATGAGTGAATACAGATAAGGTCCTTAGAACAAGACCTCTACTTGTTAGTTGCCTAACATATGCTGGAGAAAACTCATTTTGAAGACGTTAGTCCAAGAGCTGGGACTGCAGCTGAGCTGACAGAGTTCCCACCTCATATACACAAAGCCTTATTTAACCCCCGGTGCCACATAAACCAGATGTGATGGCACACACCTGTAATCCCAGCACTTGGAAGGCAGAGGCAGGAGGATCCGAAGTTTGAACTCCTCCTTGGCTACCTGTGGAGTTTGAGGCCAGCCTGGGCTAGCCTCAAACCTGTCTCAAATTTTAATTAATTAATTCCAAAGACTGTTTGTGCTCTGGCAAAAAAAAAAATGCAGGGTTACCAGGAAGTGGGCCAGAGTCCAAATGCCAGCTTCAGTAGCCCCCAGCTGTGCACTTTGGAGCCTCGCCTCCCAGGGTCTCAGTTTCTATATCCAGGCAATGGGTGGTGCTCCCGCACCCCAAAGAGTATACCCAGAACTAGAAAACTGGAGCCTTGCTGAGTGACCAAAGGGGGCAGAGCATGCGGGGAGTGGGGAGGGGCTCCGTAACTTTGGTTTAAACAGTTCCATCCCTTGCCACCCAGAAATCCAAGATCTCTACGTTCGAGAAGATGTGGGCCTTCATGAGCAGCAAGCCCTCAGCACTGGTGAAGAACAACGAGGAAGGGATCCAGCGGACACTCACGGCCGACTACGCTCTGCTCATGGAGTCTACTACCATAGAGTACATCACACAGAGGAACTGCAACCTCACCCAGATTGGTGGCCTCATTGACTCCAAGGGTTATGGCATCGGCACACCCATGGGTGAGCGGGGCCCAGGGAGAGGGGTGTGCTGCAGACGGAGGTTCTTGAGCCCCTCCACCCTCCTCTCTCACACACACAGTCCTCAGGATCAGTCCACTGGATCCAGGAAGGTTGTGATCCCTCAGCCAGGAGCAGAGGGATGGAGCCACACCCCTGACTTGAGCAGCCCTAGCCTGGAGCAGTGAGAGCTGGGACAACCCCCCTCCCCTTGCCCTGTCCTTTCTGACACACCAACATACTCAGGGCCTCTGGCGGCGGCCACAGGACCCACATCCAGTGAGCAAGGCCTCCCCACTTTCCTTACCTGGACTTGGAAGGGGACTTTAATGAGAGGAGCCCTTGTTTTGAGCTGGTAAAGGCACAGTCATGGTGGCTGGCTCTGGTAAGCAGCCCTCACTGACCAAGCCCCTGCCCCCTCCACAGGCTCCCCCTACAGGGACAAAATCACCATCGCCATTCTGCAGCTGCAGGAGGAGGACAAGCTGCACATCATGAAGGAAAAGTGGTGGCGAGGCAGCGGGTGCCCCGAGGAGGAGAACAAGGAGGCCAGCGCGCTGGGCATCCAGAAGATCGGCGGCATCTTCATCGTCTTGGCCGCCGGCTTAGTCCTGTCCGTGTTGGTGGCCGTGGGCGAGTTTATATACAAACTCCGCAAGACAGCGGAGCGGGAGCAGGTGAGGCCCTGGCGGAGGCTGCGCTGGACAGGGAAGGAAGGCAAGGGCAAGACTAAGCTGGTTTCACCCTCACAAGGGCATGTGCGGTCTCATCTCACCTCCCTGCTCTCCTCTGTCCTGCTCGAGCATGCTTTCCCATCAACCCCTGCTCCACTCCATCCCCAGCCGGTATGCAGCCAATGCCGCCCAAACGATGCCCCAGCCTCCACACCTGGCCTGGAAGCCCTGGAAGCCTCCATGCCTCCCATCTACCTGGCCTCCCAGATTCCACCACATTAGCCCGCCCCCCAGGCTAACTTTCCAGCCTCCGGTTCTTCCTGCCCACCACATTTCTCGACACTGCCATCGACGAGCTCCATAGCAGCCAGTGCCCTGTTTCAAACTTAATTCAAACCATGTCAGCTTCCTGAACCCCCAGGGTAATTGTTGAAGCTGGGTGACAGAGGCACAGGATTCGTTATATTGTACTCTCTACTTTTGCATATATTAGGAAATTTCCATAATGAAAAGTTTAAAAACGAAAAGTTCTGAGGGATGGCCCAAGTGTGCAAACAGTGAAGCTAGTCTTCCCCTGCCTGATTAATTCAAGTGTGGTCGGGGCGGCAGCCCTGGGTCCTGTGGCAAATTAGAAGCATGGAGAGAGAGTTTTAAGTGTTAATACCCTGGCCTCACTCCCAGAGACTCTGTTTAATTGGCCCATGGTGGAGCCCAGCTCTAGAGTCTGCAGAAGGCCCACGGGATGATTTAAGCATGCACCTGAGCCAAGAGCCTCTGGGTTAGCCAATCACCTCTCCGGCGGAAGTTCAAAAGCATCCTGGCCCAGTGTGGCTGACAGGAGCCTGCTGCTTGGTCACATGTGGAGGGCCCATTACAATCAGTGTCTGATAGATCCATCAAAATGAACTGGAGTTGTTTAAAGATCAGCAAGCCGAAAGCAACCGAGAGAAGGCAGAGACAGCCCTAGCTGTGTGAGTTAGCCACGTCCTTTGAGAAGCATGGAAAGGTACCATTCCAGGAGACCGCTCCACTGGAAATCCACCCGCACAGCTGACTAGGTGGTGTCTGACTTGGTCAAGAATATGGATTGTTTGGCTCATGTGATGTTTGTCTAAGTGTGAGCCCACAACATAAAACATTGGGAAAATACCTAAATGTTTAACAGGAGACGGTTAAACATTATACTTCAAAAAAGAACAGCTGCCAGGGTTTTTAGGAATCCCCATTAAGGATGAACTGAATTCTAAATTTCACTAAAAAACATAGAAGACCTGGCCTTGGCCTACCTTTTAGACCTGCTCCTCCCGATTCTCGCCCTTTGCTTTCCCTTACACAGGACTCCTCTAGAGTACATGACACACCCAGCATGCCTCCAGGCCTTTGCACCTACCTGGAGGGCACTGCCTGAAGTACACCATATTCTTGGCATCATCTGGCCATATAGATTTTAACTCTTGTCACCTCCATAACTAGCCCTCCCTAGTCCCTGCTCTCCACACTTCACTTTTCCGCATCACTGCTTTAGCCTCTTAATAACAGGCATGACTGGCTGGGGGATTTACTCATTCACGTGCCTGCTGCCCGTTCCCATCCCATTGATAACCCGCGACTCCCTGGTCAAGTCCTCTCCTGCTTGCTTTACCCGTGCTCTGTGCTAACTTCCAGCATGCAACCTTGTGTGTGGGGAACACTTACAGATGCAGAAAGCCAGGCTGAAGAGAACCGAAAGGTGGGGGACCTCGCCCATACCACAGCCTGCGTGCACCCTCCTGATGCTGGTGCTCTAGCGATAGCCTTGCTGTCTGAGTTGGGCCATCAGCCTGCCCTACTGTGCACCAGCTAAATCCGGGGCCACTGCTCCTACATACCTGTGGGGATGACCCTCCTGCTGTCCCTCTGCCTAGCTGCAGGAACCATGCTCAGAAGGTCCTTTTAAGGTGCCAGGTGCCCACCTTAGACACAGGCTGGACTTCTGAGCAGGAGGCCATAATTGGAGAACCTGTCAGAATGGGTTCCTCATGTGTATCTTGGGCTTCTGCACCCCTAACTCCAGGCCAGGCCTTCTGTTGGGTTCATGGGAACAAAAAGTTAGAGTCTAGGGGATCCTCCAGCAGATTTGTCAAAATCCCTTAAGCTCTATGTGCATGGCATTTGGAGACCTGTGGGCTCCTCTGTAAAACAGAGAGGTGATACCATCTGCCTCTCCCTTTTTGTCTCCTGCGAATTTCTCAGGCCTCTTTCGGGGCTGGAGAGGTTGGTGGCCATAGTTCAGGGTCAGGAGAGGGAGAGGGTCTGTCTCACTGTGCCCCTTGTCTCTCCCCAGCGCTCCTTCTGCAGCACAGTAGCCGATGAGATCCGCTTCTCCCTCACCTGCCAGCGCCGCCTCAAGCACAAGCCTCAGCCTCCAATGATGGTCAAGACTGACGCAGTCATCAACATGCACACGTTTAACGACCGCAGGCTTCCAGGCAAGGACAGCATGAGCTGTAGCACCTCGCTAGCCCCTGTCTTCCCCTAGACGTGGGTACAGCGAGGACTTCAGGCCTGGTCCACACAGGGGAAAGCAAAGGAGACCGGAAGGGACATCCTCATCTCATGCTGGCCTTGGGGATGGAGCTGCTACTCACATCCAGCTGTGGACCATCAGCTCTTACCTACCAGGAAACCAATGGGCCCTAGGCCAGCTGCTTGGGCTTCATCTCCTCTTGTCTTTTCTATGGCTTTCTAAAGCTGTGAAGGCCAGCAGAAGCACACGCCTCTCAGGCTCCACCCACCACCCCTCTCTTCTCCACAGCCAGGTGTTTCTGCCATGGCTGTGTGGAGGCCTCTGAAGATGGCTCTTACCCTCTCTTCCTTTCCCTCAAGCCTGGGGCCTTCTAGCATGCAGCCATGAAAGTGGATACTCCAACTTTGAACACCCGAAGGATGTTCTAATGAGGCTGCTGGTGGGAGCCTAAAGGCAGCCAGCCACCCACGCATGGACAGAAACAAGTCTTCAGCCCTTAAAGGCTGTTCACCTGGGTCTGGTCTTCTCAACTTGACTTCCCCCACAGCAGCCCCTTGGCAACACAGAATGCGGTGTGGAAAGGAGGAGTTTGGTACAGGAGGAGAATGCACAGGCAGAGGCTGTGGTCACAGGTGTTTGAGGTCAGTGTTCCAGGCACATTTCTGGGAATGTGAAAGAGGTAACAACCATGGCAAATTTCTTCTCCACTTCTGAAATGGAGAAGAGAAGACACCCTCCCTCGTAAGGAGTGTTCAAAGACTTAGTTGTCATTGGAAGGCCAGCAGAAGAAATATGGATGCTAAGAAAAGCCCACAGGCCCTTGATCTAGTAGACCAGCTTTGCTGGTAAGCAAGCCAGCATTCAGGACCCTGTTCATTAGTGAGTTCCTGTCCCCACCCATTTGCTTTTGGCTTCCCTCTGTTATCCTAAAAAGAGAAGAACCTCAACCGAAGTACAAGTCAAGTCAAAAGAGGGGTTGGTGTTCCCCTTCGCAGACAAACTTTGGGGTAGACGGGAGAAGCCAGAGGGGACCGACGAACTTTCTGGGCATGCCCAATCTAAAAAAGCCCCCCAGAGAAAGAAAGCTTTCAGCGGTGGGATATGAGACCTCCAGAGACCTCCAGGGTGGGGCGGGAGAAGCTGCCTCCTGGAAAATTAACCAAAGACCCAACACAGAGATACAAGGCCATGCCCGTCTTGGTCTCTTATCTGGAGCAGCTATGGTCTTGGAGGTCTGGGGGAGAAAAGAAGAAGCAGAAGAGAAGCCAGGGAGGGGACAACCAATGGGGTGAGAAGGTGACCTGTGGTTCCCACTCTGGAGGTTTGAAACTATAAAAGTCTTAGGAAAGATCCAGATGTAAGGGGTTAGGCAAAAAGTGTCCTTACAGAGAGCATGACAGGGCCATCAGGGCCCCCACAACTGCGAAGATGGAAGTTGGTCTCCGATGAGAGACCGGGGTTGGCAACATGGGTTGAGAACTGGGGGACTCTAGTCCTACTCTCTCTCGCTTTCCTGGTGCTGCCAGGCTTGGATGAGCTACATCTAGAGATCAAGAGCCTTCTTGGCAGAAGTAACCCCTTCAGCCAAGCAGGGTCCCCCCACTGGCATATGTGATTAACCCCATCATGCTGGGTCTCGGGAGTTCTGTCTATCTTCACTGGAGGGATGAGAAGGGAGACTTGCAGCCAAGCCTGGTGCATGAAATAGGAAAAGCCATGCTGGCAGGAGGAAGGAGTGTGTACATGTCTGTGTGTTTGACTTTGTGTGTGTGAGTCTTGGGGGCTGGTGGTAAAGGACAGACATGGGTATATAAGTAGTCCATAGCAGGCAATAATAGGGGCCTCCTTTGGGACCTGGTTGCATATGGTGTGTGTGTGTGTGTGTGTGTACACGAGTGAAATGGGGAGGAAGGAGCCCAATCAGGACCAGCAACAGAGCCTCATCTATGTAAAAAGAGAAGCCATGTTGAGATGGGGTTCTGATGAGTATATGGATGGATGTGAGTATGCATGAATTTGTGTGTGTCTGTATGTGCACATGCACATGTGTGTGCATCTGTATACTGAATGACAGGTTGGGGAGCAGGATACAACCTGCAGTATAGCCAAATATATGTAAAAGGAGAAGCCATGTCATCAGAGGTCCTTGTATGAGTGTATGTGCACACACACACATGTGTGCAGCCTTGTGTGCCCTGAAGACAAGGGGAGGGCAGAACAGACTGCTGTGTGTGCCCCATGGGTGGATGTGTGCTGTGCAGGAGAAGTCATGTGAAAATGAAGTGTGAGTGTGTGTGTGTGTGTGTGTGTGAATTGTGTACTCATACCCATGCATGTGCAGACGTGTACCTAAATTCCAGTTCTCATCATGAGTTGAGGCAGCAGAGCAATCAGTCAGGACACCAGGGTTTGTTTGCATGCCTGTTGTAGGAGGGATCATTTGCCACAGCTTTCCTGAGGCTCTGTGGGGAAGTACACAGGGACTTCGGGGCTCACAACTGGTGACTCCTCTTTTGCTCTTCATGGTATCCTGTTGGGAGGAGAAACATTCCCTTTCTTTTTCTTTTCTTTCTTTTTTTCCCCAACCCTGCTGACAGGATTCTAATGAAAGCATTCTCATCCACTATATTCATTAACCACTGTCTTATTGTCCAATAGTTTTATAACACACACCCACATCCGTGTTCATATCACACATGTGCTTTTGTGCATGACACGGCAGATGTGTCATGTTCTTCTGAGGCTATGCACATATGTAGACTGTGATGGGAGAAGGAACGGGACGTAGTTGGTGGGAAGGATGTTCAGAGAGGGAATGAGGAGCGATGGGTGAAGGCGTTGAGTTGGTTTATAGACTGATGGGGAAAGGGTTGGCATGCTGCAGGATCTCCCCTTCAGCTTGAGCCTTACATCCAGAGGTATGGCTAATGTCTGCCCTCTGGCTGAAATCCTATGCTTGTCCTAGAAACTATCCCAGTGCCAGCCCACCCTGGAGACCACTCTGCCCAGCTGAGCTGTGTCTCTTTCAGGGTAGGGAAGGAAGTCAAGAGGGAGGCAGATCATTCAAGTGGAAACCTGTCCCAACCCCCTAAGGGGTGCACAGAACTGGGGCTGGAGCACACAGAGGCACTGAGGAACAGTGAGAAACACCAGGGCGGGTTTGGGTGGAGCAGATGGGGTATACCTAAGCAGGTGTTGGCTGGCTGTCTCTGTCTGGTCCTGTAGACCAACCCTGAATGGAAGAGCACCTCATGCCACTATGTCTGGGCCTGAGCTCCACCTCCATATACTAGCCCATCAAAGGGGCAGCATCTACTCTGTCTAGGCCCTGGGGGCTATTATACAAGGAGCCTCCTTCTGCTGCCACCATGACCTACATCCTGTTTCTCTGCTATGGACAGATGATGAAACCTGAGCACTCTGGGTGGCTCCCATCTGCAGGTGTCTTACAAGAGGGGAAGATGGGGTGTTGGCCAGTGAGCTCCACTTAGAATCCCTGAGGTAGGAGGAGATTGCCCCTTTTCAGCCTGGACTGTGTCTCAGCTGGAAGAGCACTTCCTGGGACCTGCCCTTGTGGCATGCGGTGGGGGAGGGGTGAGTAGATTAAATATATCCATGGGAGAGCAGAAGTCTGACTGGGCCCATAGTCCCCAAGAACCTTCTGCCTCTCCTAACTTTCTTTCTAGTCCAGGGAGGGCTGAAGGTGGGGTGCAGCTGCTGCTGCTTCGTGCTACATGAGGTCATTCCACACACACACACACACACACACACATACACACACACACACACACACACACACACACTCCAGAGACATTCTCTACTGTAGGCAGCAGCATCTGAACACGACAACTCCATGGTCCACCTCTGGAACTGCCCTGCGTGGATGCCCATCTGGAAGGGCCCTGATGTCATGGACAAAAAACTGTATGGAGTAAATATCTGGTACCCACCCAAACCAATGGACAGATGTGAGAATTGGGCCCAGCCCCGTGGGCAGGTCTTTGAGTAAGATACATCTGGACATCCCAGGTTGTTGGGGCAAGGTGCACAGCTGGAATAGGCTGAGCCACTTGCTGCAGTGGAGGGGCCTTGCCCTCTGTCTCCACATTCTGGAGTTGAAATTTTAGAGTTGAGGTTTATGTGAAGTCACAGAAATGTTTTAGGTAGAAGGCTAATGTTCTGTACAATATATATATATGAATGTAAAATATATATATATGCTTATATATATATGCACAGTGTATATATGACCCACAACCCCTGTGTATACAACCCTTCCCTGCACGTCTGCGCACAGTGTACAGAACCCAGCTAGTATGGGTGGGGACCCAGTGAGAGATGGGGGTTGCAGCAGAAAAGTCACGTTTACTTACACAGCCCTCTGGAACAAGCCAGGCCTTGCCAGCATCAGCATCAGTGCTGTGGACCATGCAGAGAGACCAGAATAGTGTGGAGCTGGCAGGTGAACCGGGGAAGGGGCAGCCACGGGTGCGAGTCTCCACCTGGGTGTCTCTAAGGCAGGGCAGTGGGCATGTCTGGAGAACAAGGCCCTTTTGGTCCTTGATCCCTGAGCCAACATCACAGTCTAGTCCCGGTATCTAGTGCTAGGGAGAAGAATGAGGAAAGCGGAGTCAGTTTCTCGGGCCTACTCTTATGCCTGCCTGCAGGATGGCCTGGAAGGTGTCAGGCTGCATCTGAAACATCCTGGATGACATAGGCCTCATGTGTGCAAGTTACCCACAGCTCATAGCTATGGCGAGTCTTTTAAAGAGAAAGGCCAGAGGGCACCGCTGACATGCCCGTTCAGCACCCTGATAACCTAGTTATGAATCTAGCTCTTATTCTCCTGCCTTCTAGAAGAGCAGCCCTCAAATCACCCCGTAGTTGTCTGTTTTGCTTTTCTAGACCAAAACTCTGAGGCCTCCCTGTAAAAGGAAGAGCTATAGATTCAGTCAGATGCCAGCCAAGAATCTGCCCCAGTTCATTCTGACATGGTACAAGATGGGAGGGACTTATCAAGGAACCCGAGAGATGAAAGATTCAAGAAGGCGGCACCTGGCCTTGCACAGCCCCTTACTGTCTGCCAGTCCTTCTTTCTGTTGCTTCTTCCAAATGGCAGCTGGCAAAGAGCCCCTGACAGGTAGGTCACAGACCTCTGTCCCTGCCATGCCTGGATCTGTCTGTTGCCAGTAATTTGAGGCCTTCAGCCCCTTCCTGGGTCCAAGCATCGCTAGAGTGTGCTGGGGAGAAGAGACCTGAGTTTTGCTTCTGTGTGGTCAGCAGCCTGCCCTCTGCTTCAGCCCCAGCCCTCAGGCCATCTGCACTTAAAGGCCAGACATGCTCCTGCAGCCATGGCCAAGCGCATCTAAATCCAGCCGCTGAGGAGGGTCCTGACCTGGCTCCATAGAGACCAGAGGCTCCAGGAGTCCTCACGCCACTGTGCTCTGAAACCCCAGCCCATTCCTGCCTGGGCTGACTTCCTGGCTGGGCCTCCGTGGTGGGGACCTCAGCTCCCAACTCCTGGGCTGAGTCCCCAGACAGCACCATGGGACTCCAAGAGTCCTGGCCTGTCCCACTACCCAGACCAGAGTGCCTGGATGCCCCCCCCCACTCCCACTCAACAAGGTTCCCACACACTGGTCTCTGGGCCATTCAGGGGGTGCCCTTTGTGGACATGCAGAATTTCTATGAATATAGTTTTTTGTAAACATTTTGTAACAATTTGGGTTTCATAGTAACTGTGTTACTTGCCAATCATTCTAAGCTGATGTAAATAAATTTCCAAACAAATCTGATTATTTTCCTTTTTAAGACACTGTGATATATCAGAACTGCACAGTTTGCTGTATGAAGTAATATGGTTTTAAATTTTAAATAAATGTTTTTAGAAAAATGGGTTCCTCCTGAGGTATGTTTTCATGCTGATTTCCTGCCTCCCAGGAAGGACAGTTTCCAGGGAAGGAGACCCTGCGCTGAGCAGGTAGCTGCTTCCAGCCCAGGCTCCTGGTCCCATTTCAGACATCAAGGCCACAATGTCACCTGTCTGATCTCACTCTTCCCCCTTCTTGGTCATGTGCCACCACAATACACCAGTCACAGGTTCTGAAGGAGTGGCTGTGTCCCTGGGTGACCCTGTCCCTTTGGTCATAGTTGATGAGGTCAGATGAATGCGTCACCAGATGTTGGCTAGTCAGATCTCTCCTGAGCTGTTCTCGGCCGGGAGGGAGAAGGCCCTGTGGGTTACTCTCTGGGGATGGAAATTTCATGTCAGAGTTCAGAGTGATTGTTTTAAGCAGGAAGAGTTGGATGTCAGAGGGAGAGATGAGAAAGACCGAAGGCCGGTGTGAGGTAGGGAGCAAGAATGGTTCCCAAGACACTACAGAGCTGGCCCAGATGGACAGCCATCTTCTTCTCAGCCTGGCACAAGAGCCTGGGGGGAGAGACATAGGAATTGCAAACCAGGCTTCTAGAAGTCTCACCTGAAAAGCTACTACCATCAGAACCCCTGTTAAAATTGCTTCTCACTGGCCAGGAAGCTGGAGGTGGGTAGTGGACAGATGCTGCTAACATTCTCAAGTTATCAAGACAGAATATTCCAGATGAGAGCAAGAAGGGGGCATCTGCAGCCCTGTAGTGATAAGGGGAGCAAGCGGGCTGGCCTGCTTTTTATCCCGCCCGG
>LOJH01017353.1:0-22330 GCA_001685095.1 Ellobius talpinus
GAGAGAGAGAGAGAGAAGGGGAGAAGTGGAGAAGTGGGGAGAGAGGCAGAAGCGAAGTTACCTCTCCAAGAGGAAGAACGAAAAAGAAAGCGAGCTCAGGCCAGAAGCTGAAGATCAGCCTGCCTCTGTGGATGGGGGAGGGGAGGGGAGGGGCTTGTCTATTAAAGAGACAGAACAACCATTACAATATTAATTACAAAAGTTCAGCCTATAGCTCAGGCATATTACTAACTAGCTCTTGCAACTTAAATTAACCTAATTCTATTAATCTACATTTTGCCACTTGGCACATGGCTTTACCTGTCCCCTAGGCATATCTTATTCTTCTGGTAGCTGGCTCACATCTCCCCTGACACTGCCATTTGTTTTTGAGATGGTTTCTCTGCAGCCCTGGCTGTCCTGACTGGAACTCACTCTGTAGACCATGCTGGCCTCTCATTCAGAGATCTGCCTGCCTCCCAAGTTCTGAGACTAAAGGCATGTATCACCACAGCCTGACTGACTTTACTCCCCCCCCACAGTTATATTACTTGAGTTCTTTTTATGTATGTAAATTATGATAAACCTTACCATTATAATAAACTTAAAAATAGTTACTTCAGTGTTAATGAACATCAGTACTTAGGAAAGCTACTTTAGTTTGATTATAATTTGTCTAGTTTTTAATTTTAGAACTTCTTGTATTCATTCTTTAACCGTTTCATACCTGTACACAATTTATTTTGCACATATTTGACCCCAATTTTCTCTTTGTTTGCCCTCACTAGGCTGTCCAGTCAGCAATCCCTCTCTAACCTTCACGTCCTTTTTAAATTATTGAGTCCTGTTAGTGCTTCCTGCTGGAATGTTGTATGATCAGGTTGCCTTGACCTTGTGCAGGTAACCATTGTGAGTCCTGAGTGCAGTAGCCACCTCAAGTCTAGACCACTACTGTTCACAGTCCCCTTCCCCAATCTCGCTCTTAGAGTCTTCCTGTCCCACTCTTCGTGAAGTCTCCTGAATTCATGTCTGATTTTTAGGGAGCACCAAGATAGTCTTTGGTTGTAGAACTTGTTCTGTTCCCAAGAGGCACCATGAAAACAAAGAGGCAGATCCTACTTTTGTGGTGAATCTGGAATTCATAGTCTTTAAAGTTAGTCTAATCTGAAGTTTGCTGTCCTCCAGTCAGCCTTGCATCCTTGTTTCTCTGCATATCTGTCAAGTTGTCTTCACACTTGCCTCTCACTAAGTTTTGGTAACAGTGCTCCTGCAGTGACCTGCAGGGAGTCATCTCATTATTTGGATACTTTTCCTCCACAGGCACAATGATTTGTACACACTTGTTTTACCTGTATTTGCAATTTTTGTTAGTTTTGTTCATGAATTAGAGAAATATTTTACTGAATGTCATTCAATCAATTTGTTATCTATAGGATACAAAGGACAAACAGACTTGAACTGGATAGCCTCTGTCTTCTACACTGATACAAGAAATGACTAGGAACCAATTCTACCTTGATTTAATTGTAGCATAGAATGGCAGCCAAATCTCTCCCACGGATTTTGCCTTTTAATTTTGAAAAAAAATTCACACATCTATATAGGTGTAGTTTCAGAGACCAGCTTTGACAAAAATACCATTTATGGGGGTCAGAAAAAATGATAAAGAGGATGAAGATGCAAGTGAAAATAATAAAACAGAAACAAAGGATAGTATGATGAGTTCCTGTGAATCCTGAAATACTGGAGTTAAATTTTTTTTGTACACTTTTATACCTCAACACAAAAGGGGGAAGAAGGCAACAAAAGACTTCTTTAACATGATAAAAAGGACAGTTAATTGCTTCAATACCTTGAGATATCAACTCATTAGCATTCTGTTGTTTAGGCAGTGAACCCACCCTAGATCAAATATTCTGAAGGCAGCTACTCCCAAGGTCAAACTTTCTGTTTCAAAAGAAGGAGCACTGACCATTTGTCAGGGTGGGGTGGATCTGCCTGTATGGGCCATCTTAAAATCAAAAGTCCCAAGTAACCACACCCTAGGTCAGGATGTGTGTGTAGCCCTGGTTGTTGTCAACAATTTTAAGCAACCTCAAACTCTGACCTTCAGACAAAGTGGCAATAGGCTCACATTTTTGGGCCTCCACAATGTAGCAGTACCAGCTTGCTCATATCCATATAAACATTCGTATGTTGCCTCTGAGTTAATACCATATATTCTTGTTTTACTAATCTAGATAAGATAGATATATCTAACCAATATTTTAAATAAAAGCCTCATTGGACAGACTTTTTGTATTCCTATTTAGATACTGTGCTATATGATACTAGAATAATAAAGGAACAATGAATTATTGAATGCTATTGATTTTATTTGGCTTTACCTGTATAGAGAAAACAATTCTTGATTAGAAATATCTGGAAAGCAGTGTAAATACTGTACAAAGTGGTGCTTAGGAAATAGGTTTGGGAAATAAATTTAGCATGCTACTTGTATAAAGTTACTAAAAATGATTCTTCTGAGGTAGACTTGCTATTTCTGTGAATGTAATTCCTAAGATAATTCACAAGGAAAAAACAGATACATTGACAATATTCTGAAATATTGTCAGGTCTTTTTTTGTTTTGTTTTTGCTTTTTTGGAGGCAGGTTCTGTCTCAGGGTTTCTGTTGCTGTGATAAAACCATAACTAAGCAACTTGGGGAGAAAAGGATTTATTTGCCTTACACTTCCATATCTGTTGAAGAAAGTCAGGATAGTAGCTCAAACAGGGCAGGAACTTGGATTAAGTTATATAGGAATCTTTAGTATTTGAGACAGTCTTACTATGTAACCTTGCTTGGCCTAGAACTCACTAAGTAGACCAGGCTAGCCTCTACCTCACAGAGATCTGCCTGCCCCTGCCTTCCAAGCACTGGGTTAAAGGCACACACCTCCACATCTAGTGGGTCTGTACTTTTCTATGTATATAAAGATTATTTTAAGAAAAATTTTCCTAGACTTTTTTAAGCATTTCTGATCTTGTACGTTTCTCTTACTCCTTTATTGTAAAGTACATACATATTTCATTAATTCTTGTTTATTCTTTTTCTTATGTCTGAATTACTTAGATATAGATACATAGTGTACAGCTAACATGTACTGTACCTTCTTGTTTAAAAGTTGAAAACAATTGTAAAAACATGTTCTAACTGTACCAATTGTCTATACACCAAAGTATATAATAGTTGCCAGCATTAGGAAGATAAATGTGGTTTTAGGTCCTAAACCTGGGACAAGTGGCTAACGGAGGTGACTGTTTAATATGTCAAGGCAGACCTGGCTGCCAGGTTCTCCCAGCATTCCTCAGTTCCTACCTGTTACAGAGTGTGGCTGGCATACATGACTCATCCTCTACCCTAAGCTTCTCAGGTCCAGGAGTTGGGCCCTTCCTTATATAATCCAGCCACTTGGTTACCTACCCATTGCTCTCCTGGCTCTCCCTTTTCCCCTCTGTACTGTCTGTCATTGCACTGCTCTGGGTCACTTTCACTCTGGACTCCCCCAAATGTCCTTGCCTCTGGCTATGCTCTCCCCTTTATCTACAGTAAACCTCCTTCTCCATACCTAGGAGGAGTCATATCCTTCTTCATTTCTTTTTGTCATTGAATGATTTTATGCTTTCTTTGAACATCTTCAAGTCTAGTGAGGCAGTTTATTCTAAGCAGATAGTATAAAGTAATAATCCAGCAATTACATGAGAAATTAGAGAACCCTTAGATCCTGCTTATGGATATTAGGCTTTTATAATGGGTGTTGATAGATGAAGAAAGCATTTCTGCTACTTTATGTCTTATTTTTTGTAAGATGGATAATGGAAGGCTAAAGTTAATGTAGAAATTGTCAGTGAGGAAAGTAAAATGATAGATGGAATATCGGTATTTAGAATGCTTAACTAGGTTTATTATATAGCTTTCTCAAGCTGAAATAATTGATTAACATTTATGGAGTTTTAAAAAAATATTTTATGCTCATTGGTGCTTTGCCTCCATGTATGCTTTTTGTGAGTGTGTCAAATCCCCTGAAAGTGGAGTTACAGACGTTGTGAAGTACCATGTGGGTACTAGGAGTTAAACCTGGTTTCTCTGGAAGAATAGCCTTAACCATTGAACCATTTTTCATCCCCTTGTTTATGGATTTTAAAAAAATTTATTTATTATGTATATAGTGTTCTGGGCACCAGATCTCATTATAGATGGGTGTGAGCCATCATGTGGTTGCTGGGAATTGAACTCAGGACCTCCAGAACAACAGTCAGTTCTTTTAACCTCTGAGCCATCTCTCCAGCCCTGTTTATGGATTTTTTTAAGAACAGGAATGTTGCTCTACTGATTTAAACTTCTCTTTTTAACTTTTATGTTTGGCAATAAATGGTGGTGTGATTGTGTGTGTGTGTGTGAGAGAGAGAGAGAGAATTTGTTTTGTTTTCGAATATACTAATGTTTCATATGAATAACAGATTCTTGGTTTGAAATGGCATGGCACTAAAAACAACTTGAATAGGACGTTGTTTTTCTATTTTAGACTGAATCCAACTGTGTAGCTAACTTTAAATCTTCTTACTGCCTCAGATTCCAGAGTGCTGACATTTTAGTCTTGCTCAAGTATCTTGTTTGTGACTTCTGAGTTGGAATTTTAGGCAGGCCATCAAACCCACCTCAATCACTGTTTGATTCTGAGGACCCAAACTTCAGTCCTCACACTTGGGAGGCAAGTGCTTTAACCATTGAACCATCTCCTCAGCCCTAATATAACATATTTTTTAAAACACATTAAAACAAAGGTACATTGTTATAACTACACTTGAGAGATAGTGGTATTTGGATTTTCAATATTTGTGTTTGGATGTGGGTGTGCTCTTGAGCCTGCTAAAATCTGTAACATAGGAAGATAAGAGGACCCTGTGGGATTGGTTCTTTCCTTCAGGCAGGCTTGCATGGTTGGGTGACAGGCATCTTCACTATCTTGCTAGCCTCTTGTAAACAGTTTTTAAATGTCATTTCAAATAATACATGTTAAATCTTTGTATTTAATTCTATGTAATAAGTCTCATGGTGGAAGCAGTTTATTTTACTTATTAAAACTTTTATAGTAAAGTTGCTTATAGTTTTGAATTTCAAAAATCAATTTCAAACTCTCATTTAGATATTTTGCTGTCCTATGTTGTTTTTGATGGAAGCTTCTGAGTAAGCAACTTATTTGAAATATAGTGAATTACTGTACAGAAAGAAAAAAGGGCACAGGCAGTGTAGGGTTCCCATGGAAAAGGAGCCAGCTGACCTGTGTAACTAGGACAGTCCTGAATTTTGATGAGCTGTCCTGAATGGGTGTATATATATTCAGAGGTTTGGGTTTTTTTTAATTTTTTTATTTATGTGTATGTGTGAGTGTCTATACATGTGTGTCTAGTTGCCCACGGAGGCCCACAGAAGGCGTCAGGTCCCTTGGAGCTGGACTTACAGGCAGTTGTGAACTTCCTGATGTGGGTTTTAGGAACCAAACCTGGGTCCTCTGGAAGAGCAGCCAGTGTTTTTAACCATGGAGCCTTCTCTTCAACCCCATATTCAGAGTTTTGACTTAAGGAATGTCTTTGGAAGCTGTGCTATCCAGTAAGACCCTGTCTCAAAAAAACATTTTCTTTGTTTCAATGCTTTTTTTTAAAGATTTATTTATTTATTTTGTTTACAGTGTTCTTTTTTTTAAGGATTTATTTATTTATTTTGTTTACGGTGTTCTGTCTGCATGTGTGCCTACAGGCCAGAAGAGGGACCAGATTTCATTACAGATGGTTGTGAGCCACCATGTGGTTGCTGGGAATTGAACTCAGGACCTCTAGAAGAACAATCAGTGCTCTTAACCTCTGAGCCATCTCTCCAGCCCTTTTGTTTCAATTCTTGCTGAAAAGTAGGCAAATTGATTTTCTTAAATGCATACGCACACTTTGGAGTTAGCATAGTGTATATATTATAAAACAAGAATAGAAAAATGAAAATTATGGGAAAGAGAACAGAAATGTTACTGTTTCTGTTTTTTCCTTCTCTGAGTATGTGCTAAACTTCTCAACACTGAATATTCCTAAGCAATCAGTCATCAAACAAGAACAATGTCAGTGAAGATAGGAGGGGAAATTAGGAGGCTTCAGGGACAGGCTTTGGAATTGGTTAATAAGATTAAAAGGGAAGAGGTGTCATCCCTACTAGGCTAATATTGCATTATTAAAACACTTTCACAGCATTATTTCAAATTCTATTTTGAAACAAAAAGGTTTAATAAAAGAAAATCATCTATCTCAAGAAATGGAGCACTGTGTAGTTATAACCATATATGGAAAACCCATATCATCTACATCTCTCACTCACTTATTTAATCTAGAGTAGTGTGTGTGTGTATTTAGCTTACTCTCCTTTGCTACCAGAAGGTAATTATCCTTCAACTTACAGCTTCAAATGTACTTTTTTTTATCATTTACTTTTTAAAAAAGAAGAAAAATGACCGCAGACAATAAATTGCAGATCATTTATACACTGTACAGGCCCCTCCGTCCACCATGATTTTATTTTTATTTTTCCTTTATTTTTAACCAAGGAACTACAGACTGTTTCTAGTTGAAGAAACTTTAGGAGTCAACTCAACTAGATGCTCAGGGGCCTATAATTTACCCATCTTGTCATATCCTGATGTTCTAAACACTAAGCTGTGCCTCTTCATTCATTCAGGAGGCAGAGGCAGGTGGATCTCTGAGTTTGCTGCCAGCCTAATCTACAAAGCAAGTTCCAGGACTGCCAGGGCCTACACCGAGAAGCTCTGTTTTGAAAAGCAAAAAAGCAGCCATAAAGTGCCCATTGTTTTTCATGTCTCTGAACAGTGCCCGCAATCTGGAATTTGGTTATTTTTAGGGTTTTAAATTTTTTAAAGTTAAGATATAAATTACATCATTTCCCCCTTTTCATTCCTCCCTCTAAGCCTTCAAACCCCTATCCCCATTCCCTTTCAAATGCATGGCTTTTTTTCCTTTAATTTTTATTTATCTATCTATCTATTTATTTATTTCTTCCTTTTGAGACATGGCCTTTTTAATATAGCCCTGACAGTCCTGGAACTCGCTTTGTAGACCAGGCTGAGTTAGAATTTACAGAGATCCTCCTGCCTCTGCCTCCTGAGTGTGAGGATTAAAGGTGTGTGTCACCACATAAATACAACCTGAATAGTCTGTTTTAGGGATTTACATACCTCCCTCCATTCTATTCTTCACTTTCGAAAAAACCTTCAACCTTGCTTTCACTTCCTCTGGGTTGGGAAGGGCTATGTGAATTCCACACCTTTAAATGCTGACCTTGAGCCCTGTCTCTCAAAGACTAGCTTTTCAGGAAGGCAAATCAAATCCCTGCCAATCTAAGCAAACATTATCTCCTTTAATCCTTAGAAATACAAAATGCTGAGATGAACAGTGTTCCCCTTACAAATTACCTTAAGACGGCTAATAATAATAATAGAAAACACTAATTTCTTTTAAAGCCCAAATGTCCTGAGGGCCTGCTGTAGTAGTAATATGTAATAATAAGATAATACCAAAGATATGGATCAAAGCTAGAAAGCCTGTGATTTCTATTACAGAGTACCTCACCTAAAGTGTTTATGTTTCCTTGTTTAAAAAAAAGAAATCAAATGATAGAAATAGTAAAGGCAGGGGACAAAGCCTGAAGGGTGTTTGTTTCAAAAATTACATTAAGAGACAGGTGAGCATCTGCAACAAGAACAAAGGCCAAAGTAGTTGATAGAGGGTTATATTACTTTTAGAAATATAAAGGTGTTAAAATTCTACATTCTTGATTAATTTTCATTGCTTTAGGTTTGTTTTCTTTTGCATTTCACCCAGTTTTCCCTTAGCTCTAACTAAGATTTTATTGTGTGGCTTGCTTTAAAAATGTCTTTTCATAGATAAATGCTAGCATTTATTACCAGTGTTAAACTGGTGATACTGAATTTACCTGTATAATCAATCTCAGATTTAGTAACAAAAGAGTTAATGGCATTAGTAGTAAGCAGGAAGCTGTTAGCCTTATGCATATGATGTGATGAATAATTTAGTATCTTCGGGAAATGCAAGCTGCAGTAGAATTCTAGCAATCCTGCCAGAAGTAAATCAGTATGGTACTCGTAACAGAAATAAGTCACCAGAAAGGAGATGCTGAAAGATGACAAGTGCAGGGACATTGCTAGTCCAGTTACGAGAAAGATGACAAGTGCAGGGACATTGCTAGTCCAGTTACAAGAAAGATGACAAGTGCAGGGACATTGCTAGTCCAGTTACGAGAAAGACTCGGAGTCTTGGTTGGGAGCAGTCTGCAGTGACAGTGCTTCCTGCATTCTGACCGTTGTCAGGTGACTTTCTGCTGAGATGATTGCTCATGGGATGGGGCCGCTTCTTTGCTGTCAGAAACAAGATACTTTCTCAGGTTTTTCATGTGAGTTTTTAAATTGTCCTTCTGTTTTCCTCCCATTTAATATGGATTAAAGGGTAAAATCTGATAACTAGGCATGATTACTAATAAAGGTTCAGTGAAAGTCATATTTATAAACACCGATGAAAAAGACTTATTATAAAGGAGTTTAAATTTAAAATGTAATTATAATTTTTCTAAAATGTTTATCTCCTTTAGCATGGTCTCATTAGCTTGTTCAGCTTGTCTTTGTGTGCCTGTGATTATGTTATTACTCTTAAATATTGTGCATGCATCCTTGATAGATGGGTGGGTGGAAGTACTTAGCAAAGCTAGCATTATCAATTTTATTTTATTGCTCCTTGAAGTACCTACTGTATCTAATACTTTAAGATTTAATTGGATTATGTTGTCTTGTTTAAGATGATGAAAAATTATTTTTATTTATTGCTAATTACCATATTAAGATAAACCTTTGGGTATAAATTGGTTTGGTTCTGATTTTTAGGAGGAGTTGTCTTATTTAAAGAATATACTAAAGTACTGTCTTGTTTGCTTTAATATGCTCGTCCTTAAACCAACATGTATTTAAGCCATTAACTGTTTTCTTAGCTAGTACCCATAAGAAAAGAAAATCTTTTCCTTGCTGAAAAGGGTTTTTCTGAGAAATTATTATGTACCATTTGCACGTTGTTAATAGTAAGCAAAAAATTTTCTTATCCCAGTTTTGGATATTGTCTTGATTGGATAAAGCATTCCTCTTTTCAGATATTACCACTTTCTCTTTGAGTTTTTCTTCCTAAAATGAATTTATGAACTTATTTCATTGATAAACTAAATTTTAATGTAAATCTTTTAGGTTAATGTCTAGTTGTGGCCACTCAGAATTTTTAGTAATTCATTTTCTCAAGTATGTTTTCATATCTAGGGAAAAATAGTAAAGTGTCTCTGTAAATCTCATTAGTTATTGTTAAGTACAAAGTCATCTTAATTAAACTAATCTTAAGTATTTCCCCTGAATTTTTTTTAATGCAGTTCTCCTAAATGGGAGGGTAGGCCTCATGAAATTAATTCTATTGGCCATACATCTTAACTTTCTATACTTCATTTTCACTAACGTTTTAAAGAATACAGTCTTAAAATGCAGATTGCATTCTTTGATTGTATAACTCAGGAAATATTTAAGCTATAAAATTATAAAGTTTCCAGAATGAGGATCTAGATAGGACGTATTTATAAATACATTTTGAACATTTCAAAGCACCTTTTAGTTAATGTGAAATTCTTCAGATGGCCCCATTGTCCTTCGAAGCTTCTAACACCGAGGTGTCTGTTGCAGCCCAGAGCAAGGTTACTGCTACCCAGGACAGCACTAATTTGCGATGTATTTTCTGTGGTAAGCAACATTATGTTTAATTACTTTTTCAAGCTGTGGTACATACGACTTGCACATTTCCATAACTTTTGTTTCCTAGGCCATAGTCTGGTTTGTGGTATCTGGGATATAAAGCAAGCTTCTGTTTTATGTTGTGATATTCGTTGTGGTTCATGTAGGTGGTTTTGAGTTGGCTTACTAGTGAGGAATTACTTAGAAGTAGGGTCTTAGAATTCTTTGTTTACCTCTTCCAATATAAATGAGACGTTTTTTAAATTATAATTTACTATGGGAGCTGACATGCAATTTAATTTAAAAGAAAAAGGTATATGCATTTTTCATATGATTTGGATAATGTAAATGTACCTTATTTGAAAGGAGCCTTTTTTTAAACCTTGAATGAATTCTAGGTGTGCATGTTGTACAGGCAGATGTAAGCTTACTTTTTTAATAGGTTGATTTCAGATGACAACCTCTTCTATTTAGTAGGTTAGGTTTCTGTGGCTTAGAAGTGAATTTAGGCTTATACATTGTTTTCTGTTATACTCATTCTCATAAACATACATGTGTGTACATACATGTATTATTTGCATGGTTAAATTAGGTATGTCATTTAGCCACCCAGTTTGGCGCTGATCAATCATTTATATATATATAAATTTATATATATAAATTTTGCACAAGAAATTGTTTATATAGATAAGTATGTAGATACATATCATTGTTTGAATTCTTTCATTTCTGTTTGGTTCTGAATCCTCCCATTTTGAAAATCCAAGTTTCAAAAAATTATTAATTATTTGAACTTTTTATTGATTCACATATACCTTTTGACTCATCTTGACTAGATTATTTCGTGAGATAAAACTATAAGATGGTGTAAGCAAAAAAAATTGAATTGCTAGTTTAGTGTGTGTACTTTATCCATGTGACCCAGAATATTTAGTGTAGTTTCTCAGTATTGTTGATATGGTTTCTTTAAGGAAAATCCTCTTTAAGTTGATGTGCTTACTGGTTTAGACAAGCATGCTATAAATAAGAAAAAAAAAAGAAAGACAATTCTAATATATCTCATGGTCACCCAAGTTATATTTTGATTTGCTCCAGCTGATGGTTACACCAGTGAGCACCTAGTTTATGACTTGTTATCAGTCTCTCCTCCCTTCTTCCAGACTCCAGCTTAGCACTGCACATTGCTTATAATCAATCAGTGACGTTGTTTCTGGTTGTGTCTTTTCTTAGGGTTTTCCTGGGCTTCTATGAGCAATCACAGATACTTGTGTGATTAGGCCTCTCTTCAGTTCATTTTGAAAACGCATTAATATTGTAACTTTGTGCTTGAGATCCATGTGTAGAGTGATAGCTTACCCCATTTTAAAGGGGAAAAAGTGATTTGACCTAATTAATAGAGGTGAATTTTTAAAACTCCTAAAATTACAGGTTAAAACAGATTTCCTTTATAACAGTCTTCAATTTGTGTACAATGTACAATCTCATTGCCAAGTTTAAGTTTGGTTGTATTGTATATAATAGCACCTACTTGTATTTTAGTCCTGTGTTTTTAAATGGTCTGTTGCTAAATGTGAAACTAGATTTATGAGAATTAAAATGGGGAGAGTAAGTGAAATGTACTTTAACCAAAACTCAACATTGAAAGCAAGACAGAACCACCATTCCTGTTGGAGAGGGGTTCATATCAGAGTTCCATCATTTATAGGATGCTTTTCAGCAACATTACCATGTTGTCTTTATTAGTAACAGTAATTCACAAACTTTGCTTTGCACCTTCTAGCTTGGACAAATTAGGACCCACCATTGTCTGGTTATAAAGTAAACCTTCAGGCAGTTGCCATTCCTCCCTGTGGGAGGACCAGAACACCTATCACTCATACCTGCTCCTTGGTGGTTTCTCTTTCCCCTTCAAAAGATAGCTGATAACCTCCATACCATGCATGTTAAAATATTGTCATTTGCCTACTGAGATGGTTATGAAAGTACCTATTTTATATTTTATGAGAACACAGATACTCATTTAGGAATATGGCTCGTTTGAAAAAATAATATACATTCCAGAAAATACAGCCACTGATACTTGGCTAACCTAGTTTCTGTTTTCTGTTGTTTGTGTGATACCTTTGATACAACTTATCAACTTTATAATCCATTAAAATGTTTGACAAGAAAAAATGTAATTGTATACCTCTAGTTCATAATATATCTAGAATTTTTATCTAATAATTATAGTATGTTTATGATTAAATTATGTTTAATTGCACATATATTTCATTATGCTAGTTTTTAATGCTAGTTTTTACAACTTGGCAATATTGATGAAGAAACAAAATAAGCAGATTAAATATAGATGTCAAAAATTGCCAAAGGGAGGGATTTTGAGAATGCCTGGATAAACAAATGGCTCATTATCAGAAAGCTACATAGCAAGGAACTGTAAGGGTTAGTCTTAGATCAAAATCCCCATTTTAAAAGGATCCCCTGAAATTCTTCTCATCTCATGTGCCAGGAATAAACTATAGTAAGTTTCCCTATTCAGTTTGTTATAGTTTTGTTTTGTTGATAGTATGTAAGTATATATAGCCCAGGGTGAGCCTGAACTTAGAATTCTCCTGTGGTTGCTGAGGTTACAGGCATACACCACCACACTGGGCCCAGAGTTAGTTTTTAAAAATGAATAAAAATCATTTGATAATGTCAAAAGGTTAAATTGAAATTTTAACACCTTTGACTTGAATTTATAGATTTCAGCTAAAACATAGATTTAACTCATTAATAGGATCATTGAGATACAATGACTTTTCTAGATGTGAGCGTGACAGTTGGATTACTGACTTACAGCTGTTCCATTATTTATACTGGCTGAAGTTTTAACTTAAACAAAGAGTATTTTTAAAAGTAAGCCTTAATGGTCTTTAAGTTGGCCTTGCAAAATGCTTTGATTTTATAGTTTTAAAATAAAAGTATGGGCATATAAATTATACTTCCCCAATTTAATATAGTCTTAAATTTATCCTTCCAACTACTATGTCTCTCTACCTTCTTCTGAAAGGATCTTTTCTTTCTAAAATAGTAAGCATTAGAGTATAGCACAGTATGACAGTCTTTTCAAAAAGTCATTGTGTTAATTTTCTAAACATTCTGTTTATTAGACAACAGTTATATTTTCATTTGTGTAAACATTTATGTGTGTATTTGACTTTGAGTTTAAAATGTGTTTTTGTTTTTTCTTGTTAAATTACATGGAGTTTATTTTATATTTTATTTGGTTTGTAAAGTAGTAGACTTATATCTAATGAAATATATTGCTGCAGTTGTCATTAATTTGACATTAGAGGGCAAATTAAATGATTAATCTAAAAACATGTAAAGAAATGAAAATTTTAGTAGGTAAGTTCAGATCATTTTCCTGTTTTCTACACCTGGGAGGTGCCAGTGCTGTGTTGTATCCTGATCAACTTTTGCTTCCAGCTGTGGCGCTGCCCCACGAGGATAAAATAGCTACTTTCATGATCTTCACTCACAGATCACAGTAACATATCCTAGTACACACAGCATTTATTTACTTGTTTTTATAGCAGTGCTCTACAAAACTCTGAGGGTTTTGGTGGCACACTAGCAGTCAGAAACCTCCTCAGAGAACGGGAGAAAACCTGTCATCACGTTCTTGCTTTGCTGTTGTGGGTTTCAAGGTTGTTCTAGTTCAACCTTAGGTTAGTATCAGATATTATAGTAGGTGCAGCATGTATCTCACTTAATTATTATATCCAGTGGCAATAAGATTTCCCATAATTTAGTGACAGTCTAAGATGCTAAAGATGGGTCTACATCATATGTAGTTGTGGGAGTGGATGGTCAGTGCTTTCTCATGTTGGTGTGAACAGTCTTCCCATTTCCCCCCCCCGCCTTTCTTACCTCGAAAGTTAAGATTACCTATAACATTAAAAATTGAGATAAATAGGTTACTACAGTGTATGGGAGTTTAGCAAATGTTTGTTTCTCCAGTAATAAAAATGCAATGCCACAAAACAGAAATGGCAGCTCAAGTTGGGCAAGTTTGATAAATGCATTAGCATGCTCCAGTCTGGTAATGAGGTTCTCATGCTCTCTCTCTCCTGTTTTTCATTTCCAGTGTTCTATTTAGGTGAGTTTTTTAATTCTGATTTTTCATTTAAGTTTTTCCTCTCCACCTCATGAACAATTTCCCTGAACAGAATGTCTCATTGTCTTAGAGAATGTCAAGCTCAGGTGCCTATTCAGGTGCTCATTGAACACTTGTTTTACTCAAGCTCTTCACATATAAATGTTTATTTTTTTCCTTTATTGTTGGTGTTTCCATTTGTTTCAAGTAAGCCTTCTGAAGATGACAATGTTATTTTGCAGTCTTTCATTTGCTGTGTGTTATGTGAAAGCTTATATTTTATTTTGCTAGACAAAAAGAAGATGCATTTTTAATATGTGATGGTTTTATGTTGTTCTCATGGTTTAATTTCCTCCATCCAGCTAGGTAGAATGGTAGCACTCATCTGTAATGTTTCCCTCCCTTATAGGGCCAACATTGCCTAGACAAAATACACAACTACCTGCTCAAGTTCAAAATGGCCCATCCCAAGAAGAGTTGGAAATCCAGAGAAGGTGAGTCTGTACATTTACATTTCCTTCTTTGCAGCAGACCTGGAGGACACTGACAATATATTATGTCCTTCAGTTATTTGAAATTAGGACTTCCATTTTATCTGCTTTTTTGGTAAAAAGCATACTTGTGATACATCTAAAAATACATTAAATAGACTTAGAATATAATAGTGTTTGTTCCCTTCAATCAGCCTTATTCTGTTTTCAGTATCAGTATGTGTCCCACATACATGTACCCATGCGTGTAGAAGTCCAAGGGCAACATCAGGTATCTTCAATAGCTCTTTACATTTTTTCAAACAATCTTTCACTGAACCCAGAGAAAGCTGATTGAGCTAGACTGGATTTTCTAGGAAACTGTAGGGATCGTTTTCCCCACCTCTGGGATTATGGACTGGATTTTGTACCATGGACTGGATTTTTTTTTTATGTGTGCTAAGGATTATACTAGAAGTAGGCTTGAAATTTAATACATTTTCATCCCTAAAATCAAATGGATAATACTTCATTTCAGGGTGGATTTTTCTGAATTAGCCAGCATGTGTGTGTGTGTCTGTGTGTGTGTGTGTGTGTGTGTGTCTGTGCACGCACACACACACTCCCTCACCATTTTGGTATGAAGTAGGAAGTCATTCAGAGAGTTTTACATGGGTTGGAGAGACTGCTCAATGGTTGAGAGCAATAGTGCTCTTCTGGCACCCACATGGCACCTGATAGCTGTCTCTAACTTTGGTTCTGACAGGGTCCGGTGTCTTCTTCTGGTCCCTCCAGGCACTGCACAGACATATACAGACAAAACACCGACTCATACATATAAAATAAAAATAGTATTGCTGTAGTCAAAGTGCTCTGACTTTATAGGGAGATTGGAAAATGAGGAGTAGCCAGAGTGGGTAGAGTCAGGGCTGGAGTATAGCTTAAGGATAGAGCTCATGGAGGTTCAGTCCCCAGTGCCAGCCTCCCAGAACATAGGAATTAAATAATTTGTCTAATTGAAAAATAGTGACATATCAATTTGAAATAGCAAGAAGAAATATTTCTTATATTTTTGGTTCTGAACCTAGCCTTTAATGGCTGAGCCATCTCTCCAGCCCAAGAAGAAATGTTTCTAAGATAATTGCTGTATTTAGAAATGTGAAATAACTGCAAGAATATTGAAAACTTAATTGCTTCTGTGGGAAGAAACCAGCAGTGGTGAGCATTGGTAAGATGCATTGTAATGCTCTTTGACTTTTAAACTAGGCATTGCTTTTATAAGTTTATTTTTTTATAATCAGTATGAAGTTAGTTGGCAAAATGTTAAATGTTAAAGTAAATATTAAACCTTGTTGATATATCTTTATTATACCGTAATATAGTCTTTTACTCATGTGCCTGTCATTCATTAAATCAGTTTCTGGTTCTTATTCATTAATATTTGGCTACCTTGGCTATGATGGAAAAATATATTCTAAGAAACATGAGTCAGTCCTGTGCTCTTGACATAGAGGATAATATCTATAAATAGCTAGTAAATCATCACTACTAACTGAAAGTTATAAAAGGGGATAATAATCCCAGCAAGGAACTGAGGAACTGGAGTAATGAAAGTGTACAGCACTCCCATTCTCCTTCAGAGGCAGGATGGACCAAGAGTTGATCGGATTTTGTTGTAAGTATTGACTCTTGTCACAGGAGCTTTGTGGCATTAAAACTCAATTGTCTTTTTTAAAGAGTCTTCCTCCTCTTTTTTAACTAATAGATTAAATGCCCACATTTTACAATAAAAAGTATATATGTTCACCAGATGTGGTAGTGTATACCTTTGATCCCAGCACTTTGGAAATAGAAGTTAGTGGGTCAGTGTGAGTTCAGAGCTAGCTGGGGCTACATAGTGCTACCCTGTCTTGAATTGAAAACTATATTTACACAACCACCATTCAAGGTAATGATGAATACAATATATCTTGACATTTTATTTATATTTTACATGCTTCACAAGACTGTGTCTTAAGTAAACATAAACTAAGTGCATGTTTGTATGTGTATATATATATGTATATATAGATTTCATTGTGGGCCAGTTTTTTCAGTATCTGTTTGCATTTGGGGCCTGCCGTTTTGGAGGAAAACACTTCAGTGATAGAAGAAAACTATACTTTATATTTTTACTCAATACATTTAAAAATACTTTAATGGCCATAATAGTATTCATTTATATTTATTTCTGGAAAAGGTATGTAATTGTTTCTTCTGAAACATTCAAATTATTTAAAATGTATGGCTAACTCAAAGAAAACAAACCTTTTGGAATTTTCCCCCAGCCTGGAACTCAGACCATGTGTGTTGTAGTAAAATCTGGAGGTGATTCTGCTAATGGCAGGTAATAGCAATTGATGTATATGACCTAGGAAGAAGGGCTGTACCAACTTCCATAATGCAAGCTAGTAGTGATGATCCTGAGGAAAGCAAGCTTCAAAATTTTGGAAACTACTAAAAAGATTTAGGGATGTCTTACTTTATAGATTAAAACATTATAGGCAGATTTGTAAGTCCTTCAGTTGAGGTAGGAATTATTCATGCTCACCCAAGGATTTGTAAGGCAGAAAATTTGTGCTTCATGCTGTTTTTTCATCTACATATACATAGCCATCTTCTCAGTGAACAGGCTTTCTTCAAACATCAGTCTCTTGAAGGTGTATCATTAGCTTATTTGAGTTCTCTATCAGCAAACTTGAAAGTATTCCCGGATATTGCGCTTTTTTCCTTAGACACTCTTAACTCTTATAGACTTCGAGCCTTTAGAGATTGACAGGTAGAGCAATCTTCTGAAGTCAATACATTGTCGTTATAAATGTCTGTATTCAGTGCTGCTTCCAGATTCACCACATCCATACCTATCTTACCTTTAATGACTACCAAACATTACTTACTCCATGTGTTAAAAGCATCGTGTTGCTTAGAGAAACAGATATTAACAGCTTTTTTTTTTTAGTGCCCAGCAATCAGAATGGGTACAAATTGCTGTCAGAATACTTTGTAGCTCAGCTATGGACAGTGTTTATATAATGCTAGTATAACCCTGAATGTTCATGAATATTGATTTAGCCAAGTTATTTCTTATGGCTGTTTGTGTGTATGTGTTGTGTGATGGTTGTTATGGAAGGCTTTTGCCATTAAAAATGGAAATCAATCAGCTAAAATGGGAAATGGGTAGGGAAGTGTTAAGATGGTAAGCTAATGTTTGTTCTGTTGTAAGCTTGATATATACATATGGTTTTGAGATAAATGAAAAGAAAAGCACAAAAATGTAAACATCCTAAAACCTAATATATTTTTTTTCAAATTAGCAGTGGTCACTTTTCTTTTTAAAAAATTTATTTTCATGCATGTGAGTGTTTTGCCTCAAGGCCAGAAGAGAGTGTTGGATCTTCTGGAGCTGGAGTTACAGATGATTGTGAGCCACCATGTAGGTGGTGAGAATCAAACCCAGGTCGTCTGAAAGAGCAGCTAGTACTCAAACACTGTGCCATATCCCTAGCCCCTAGTTAAAATTTTAATACAAACCTCAGTTGAGTTTCTTTATTATATATGCATTATTATATATACATTATCTTTTCTGTCTATAGTTTTTAAATTTATTATGTATACAGTGTTCTACCTGTACGCCAGGGTGAATTATATCCTGTACTGGAGACCACTCAAACTTCAGAGCTAAACAGTGCTGCCCATGTGCTCATGGAAGTTACAGAGGTTAGACTAAGGGTTTATGGTAATTTTTCCAGTGGGCATTGTGTCAGAAAAAGCAGATTTCAGAGTTGTGGTGAGATGATACTGATCTAATTGAATTTTAAAATATATGGGTGTGTTATTATAAAACAAAAGGTCTAGATGTATATACCAAAATGTTAACTATAGTTACCTATAGATATGAAATTTTAGTGATTTATAGTTTATTTCTTACTTGGTTTATTTTCTAGTCACCAAATGTTTATTCAGGTATGGCTACAATCATTGTTTTTCCTGAAGCTGTAACTTGTGCAGTTAAAATGTTACATTTTTTAAGAAAAAGATTACATTTTAAAATTATTTTATCATCTGATTAATATGATTTGGTGATTATAGTGGAAGGTTTATTTGCTACTCTCTATTCTCAAAAACTGTGTTGATTGAGCCCATGTGGCTCTTGAGAGGTTAGTTCCATTGGTATAAAATACAAGGTGTCTGTAAGGAGCCTGCCTTTGTGTGGAAGTAGTGACCATGGGTTCTAGTTTTATTTATTCGATTTTTAATTTCAGGCAGCTGCAAGAACAGCGACAGAAGGATCTGGAGAGAGAGAGGCTGGAGAGAGAAAGAATGGAGAGGGAAAGGCTGGAGAGAGAACGACTAGAAAGAGAGAGGCTAGAGAGGGAGCGCCTGGAACAAGAGCAGTTGGAGCGGCAGAGGCAGGAAAGGGAGCAGCACATGGAGCGCCTGGAGAGGGAGCGGCTGGAGCGCCTGGAGAGGGAGCGGCAAGACCGAGAGCGCCTGGAGCAGCTGGAGCGCGAGCAAGTGGAGTGGGAGCGAGAGCGCAGAGTGTCCAATGCTGGTAAGAGTCTGCAGACTTACTCCTGCGCCTGATCTGGGCAAGGATCTGTGCAGCCGAGAATTGTGATACTTCACATGTGCGTGCTGGGGAATAAACAGTGCAGTTTGGAGTTAGGATAAGTACTTAACAATTATTGCTTCAGTGTTTTCTTTTATTGCTTAGAAACTAAAAGAAAGCTCTTGGGAATTTTTGTTTTGCCATTTTAATTCTTCTTGCTGCCCTAAAATTCAGCTATAAAGTATGAATGTGTTTTTATGCAAAGATTTTTTTATAATGATCTTGGAAGATATTTCCCTTGTGCAGTCAGTTAAAGTTATCACATACTCTACTATGCCACCTACAGCACCAAGTTAGCTTGTGTATAGTCAGGTTTCTGAAGGAAAAATTAAAATAGATGGAAATACTCGCTTAAAATAACTAGTTATTTAAACATTTTCTGGTATTGTGAAAAATAAGTCAGGGATTTATCAAATGTCATAGAGGTTTATGATATGGTAAAGCTTAAGGTGTTTAGTATTTATCAGAGAACTTTAATCTTTCTGAGCTACATCAGAAGCCAGTGTGGGTTCAGTATTGGCTAGTTGGTTAATTCGTAGTTTTTCACTGCCTGATTGTCTGCAGTCACAGCTGAGAAGATAGAAATGTCCACAAATAAGCACTAAGTTGGGTGTTCTTTCCATTTGTACTAAACATTTTGCCATGTTCGAAACAACTCAGTTTATTCTGCTGTTTGTGATAATTTTGATGCTGTTTTAGTGGACTAAATAATAAAGTTAAGACTGTTACTGTCCTTTTCCTATTAAGGGTAGAGTATTAATCCATATAGTTAAAAGAATATATTTCATCCTCTTTCGAATTTAAAAAATGTTGACAAGTTAAATTTTCTCAAGTGGAGACAATTATTTGCCTAATTTTCTGGTACTAACTATAGTCTACGTTTATACATTTTGTCTGATTGCTGGTTTTGTGGCTTCACTAGCTCCCTTTTTCTCTCTCCTTTTTTTATCCTGTCTTTGCCGCTGCTTTCCACCTTATGTCCAGCTCCATCTTCAGACAGCTCCCTGTATAATGCTCCACTTCCTGAGTATTCCAGTTGCCAGCCTCCTTCAGCACCTCCTCCATCATATGCTAAAGTCATCTCAGCTCCAGTGTCAGATGCCACTCCTGATTACGCTGTAGTGACTGCTTTGCCACCTACTTCCACACCCCCTACACCACCACTGCGACACTCAGCGACACGTTTTGCAACATCTCTAGGTTCAGCCTTCCACCCTGTTCTTCCCCATTATGCTACAGTTCCTCGTCCTCTGAACAAAAACTCTCGACCTTCTTCTCCTGTGAACACACCCTCTTCTCAGCCTCCAGCTGCGAAGTCCTGTGCCTGGTCTACTTCCAATTTTTCGCCCCTCCCTCCATCTCCTCCAATAATGATTAGCAGTCCTCCTGGCAAAGCTACTGGCCCAAGGCCTGTCCTCCCCGTTTGTGTCTCCTCTCCTGTGCCCCAAATGCCTCCGTCACCGACAGCACCCAATGGGCTGCTGGACTCTGTAACATACCCAGTGTCTCCACCGCCTACCTCAGGGCCAGCAGCGCCGCCTCCTCCGCCACCGCCTCCACCGCCACCGCCGCCGCTGCCTCCCCTCACCTCACTCTCACACTGTGGATCACCACAGGCTTCTCCTCCTCCAGGCACCCCTCTTGCCTCAACTCCCTCATCCAAGCCCAGTGTTCTCCCTTCTCCCTCTGCAGCTGCCCCTGCCTCTGTGGAGACCCCTCTAAATCCTGAGCTGGGAGACTCCTCTGCTTCCGAGCCAGGCTTGCAGGCAGCCTCTCAGCCGGCCGAGACGCCAACCCCACAGGGTAAGGCTTCACTACTACTACTACTGCTGACTACTGGTCACTTCAGAGTAGTGTGTAGCAATAACTTTGACTGCCTGGAAGAATGGGTCAGATGGTTTTAATAATTGAGCATCTCTTTACCAAAGTACTTACATGGGGTTTTATTTTATTTTTAAAAAAATTGAAGGAATTTTTTTTATCCTGGGACCTTAATTGTATATAGGAATTTAGTATGGGAGATATCCATATTAAACTTAGGTTTTTGGATCTTTTGCAGTAAGAGTTGTAGAAGGTGCTTTCTAATATTTAGGGACCCCTGTACAAATACGTTTATTTTAAGCTTCACTAGGAAAACTTGACTGGTCATCTTCCATGCAGTAAATATGAGATCTAAATACTTTCCTGGAGAGTTGGAGGTCTGTTTAATAGATAGATCATCCCAGAGCTTGCCCTGGGGCACTTCTGCTCTAAGACGTGCTGATTTAGATGTTTAGAGTGGGTAACCTCTGGGCTGGGGGCAGGAGAGGGTTGGCAGGCTTGGTGTGTACCCCAGAGGATTCCACAGGCCAGATTGCAAGTAGTGGTATAAGGGCAAACAGCCTTAAAGGTTTGTCCCAAACACAAGCAGTGCTGCATGACAGCAAGGAAGAGCTGTAAGTGTGGAGGATGTACATAAAGTTCACCCAGTTCTGGGGGCTGGAGAGATGGCTCAGCGGTTAAGAGCACTGGCTGCTTTTCCAGAGGTCCTGAGTTCAATTCCCAGCAACCACATGCTTGCTCACAGCCATCTACAATGAGATCTGCTGCCCTCTTCTGGCCTGCAGGCACACATGGAAGGAATGTTGCATACATAATAAATAAATAAATCTTTAAAAAAAGTTCACCCAGTTCTGTAAGAGGAAACACTATGATCCTGCTTTCTGTTGTTTATATAAGTATACAATGTAGTGAGGATGCCAAAAACACTTCATGCATTGATTATCTTGGATCTGTTATCTTGGTACTAATTGCGTGGGTGTGTGTGTGTGTGTGTGTGTGTGTGTGTAGCATTGCATATCTTTCTAATATAAGCATTTGTTTTCAGATCCCTTGAGGGGGTCTCATTGCTTCTGTTAATAAAGGTCAAATATTAAATGGTTGTATAAATACTTTGGCTCTCAAATCATATCTTTTGTTAAAAAACTAGTCTAGATTTTAAGTATAATGATAAATTAATCTCTTATATATAGTGTCTAAGTCAACCTACTTTAGAATGTCATTCTATATATTTGCCCCTGTAAAATACAATGATTTAGCTCTGTTGTTGATGATTGTCTTAACCTTTCTTCCTCTCAGGCCTTGTCTTGGGACCACCTGCACCTCCACCACCTCCACCCCTCCCACCAGGCCCTAATCACACCTCAGCACTCCCTCCTCCCCCTGGACCTCCTCCACCACCTC
>LOJH01017354.1:921-23251 GCA_001685095.1 Ellobius talpinus
CTCTCTCTCTCTCTCTCAATAGCCACTCTGAGCTTCTAAGAATTCCCCTGTACTCTTTTGCTGGAATAGGAGCATCCAAACTGTTAAGTTTGAGCAGTGTGGCAGTTATCCTTCTAGGGAAATCAAAGCCAGGCTGTTTGCCTGGCCCTCCCCGTGGAGTGGATCTGCTGCGTATGCTCTCCTCCCCAGCCTTCACCCTCTTCTCATTGAGGCTGCTAGAAAGTGATTGGCCGTCAGCAAGTCCTGAAGAGCTGTACCTAACTCTCTTCCTACCCCTGACCATATAATCTTCAGTGTTGGGATGTAAGCTACAATGCTAAGATGCCAGGGAAAGTTCTTAATATAGAGTTAGTTTTGTATTGTAAATTTTCACTTATCACAGATGCTTTCTGATCAGTGTAGTAGCTTTTTCAATTGTGGCCTTAGGTCATCAATAAATGGCTATCCCTTTCTTCCAGAGGTGTAAGCCTATTTCAGTGCAGTATGTAAGAAGAGTGTTCCGTATTGCAAAGCTGTTTCCATGTCATACTGTGCAGTCCTTCGAAGTAGTATTTTGGTGATCTTAGTGACAATAAATTCAATATATCTGATAATACTGCATAGCAGGTCTTCCTTCTCTTTACTGATGATATGGCAGTTGGTCTTTAATGATCTGTATTTTGTATACCATTTGCATCACATAGCAGCAATGAAGAGCTGAGTTTGCTTAAACAATAACTAGCTGTGCTGTTTGTACTCTTATATTCTTCCATCAAGAAATTATTACCCTTAAGCCAACCTCACTTCTTTTTACTTCATGTATGCAAAGTACCTAAATAAAATATAACTGAAGTTCCCACCCTGCACATCAGTAGACAGAGTCAGTCAAGCTGGAGGAGACTATAGAGGAGTGTGTGCATAACCTTTCCTCCCCGCTCACTAGCAGCCACTCCTGAGTATCTAATGGCACCATAGCCTTAGTAGGTAACACACTTGATTTGTCTCACGTGTTTACTACTGGGAAGTAAAGAACAAGATTTGTTTTAACTTGAGTTCTATAAAATTGAAATGTTATTTATGGCTAACAAAGATATTGTCGCAAGTCTTTTGGTATCTCCTTGGCTTGTTGCCTATAGTGCTCTGTTGACATACATCTCCACATGGATTGGTTTTAAATGGCTTTCAGCAATTTACTGCAGGGCCATCTGGCCATTTGCTGTCTGTACTCCCAAACTAACTTTCAATTCTAGAATAACCTGGCTTTTGATACTATTAGGGCTCAGTTATGCCCTGGTAGACATGATTGAAGTATCACCTGTATAGAAATGAGATTATTGATATTTCAGGTGATACAGTTCATAAAAAGCAGGCTTTCAATATAGCTAAATTGTGAAATGATTGCTTAAGTTTATATGCAAATTCCTTGAGTTGCTATCTCTCATTAACAGTTACTTTTTCTAATACATTATGTACTAAAGATAAAGTTTCAGTTTATATCCACGTTAGTATTTAAAGACATATTGTACATTTCTGTGCCTATGACACAGGACACTGCTTAAGGAAAGCAGTGAATGGATGCCCCTCATGAGAGGATTTGGTATATTTATAAACCCACTATTCAAAGGAAGGATGTTTCAAGGTGAAAAGTAAAATTTCTTCTACAGATAATGTTGAGCCTCAGCATAATTTTCACATCCTGAAAGAGGATGTGCATCGCAGCGAACTGGAAGCAATCAACATTATATTTGTTTCAAAAGGTTGAGAGATAGTGAGGTGATTCTTTGGGTAAAGGTCTCAACCTTCAGACCCACATGGTGGAAGGAGAAGATGGGCTCCACAGAGTTGTCCTCTGACCTCCACATGTGCACCATGCAGCCAGCTCTCCCTCCTGCCACCACACACACAATAATTAATTACTTGACAATAATACTAAGCTTAAAGGAGGGAATGTCGCCTCATAACGCTGAAATGTCTGATTTTTCCTTCCTCTTTTGTTGAATATAGATTTTTTTCTCATACAGTGTTTTCCCTTCCCTTTACTTCTCCATTTCTCCCCACCTTCCTTTCAATCCAGATTCATCCCCTTTCTGTCTTTTATTAGAAAACACAGGCATCTAAGAGAATATAATATAATAAGATAAAACAAAAACAGGCCCACTAAAACAGGACAAAACAAGCAGAAAGAAAAGAGCCCGAGCAAAGGCACATGGAACAGATATAGATGCAGAGACCCACTCCTTTGCACACTGAGGAATACCATAAAAACACTAGGCTGGAAGCCATAATATCTGTACAAAGGACCTGTATATGAGAGAGGCGGGGAGAGGGAGTGAGGTGGAGGATTTCTTTTAAAAAAAGAAAAAGCACTTACAAGAGATTATGAGACTAAGAACATCCAAAGATGCCGCCGTGCTTGTTCTGTTGCCCGTCTACTGCTGGGCATGTAGTCTACCTTTAAGAGTAGTTAGTTTCCCCAGTGAGACTCCTTCGGAGAAAAACGAATTTTATTTTGTACTGGTTACCAATTGCAGATAGCTTCTGGATTAGGGGTAGTGACTTGTGTCCACTCCCCTTCAGCTCTGGGGCCCCACCTGGTGCAGACCAGTGTATACATACCAGTCTCTGTGAGTTCTTAAGTGGATTGTTGCTGTTGTGTTTAGAAGGCCTTGTCTTTTGGTGTCCTTCATCTCCTCTGGCTCTTAGAGGGTTCTTTTTCTTTCCTTTCTTCTAAAGGGTTCCCTGTACCCTGGGGGGAGGAATTTGATGGTGACATCAGGTTTTGGACTGAGTGTCCCAAGGTCTCTCACTCTCTGCATACTGTCTGGCTGTGGGTCTCTGTATTTCCTCATCTGCTGCAGGTAGAAGCGTCTCTGATGATGGCTGAGCAAGGCACTGATAGCAGAATGTCATTAGGAGTCATTTTATTGTTGCATTCCTAGTAGAACAGTGATATTTCGTTTTATCCTCAGTCCCTGAAATATCGAGTCTCTGGTTGATCCCTCAAACAGTGTCAGGTATGGGTTCCACCTTGTGGGGTGGGCCTTAAGTCAAATCAGATATTGCTGTTATCCCCACAGAGTCTACACCACCACTGCACTAGTATATCTTGTAGACAGTACACTATTACAGTTTGTGTTCTCCTAAGGACATGAACATAAAAACATTTGCATTTAGGTGTGCCCACTGTGAAACATGCTGGTTACACAATACCATGAACATCTCCGAACTGGAAAAGCTATTGGTGGTTTGTCTGAGGGATCAAATCTGCAGTCAGTTCTCTTACCTTGGCTCCATTTTTTGTATGTCTATAGTTCTTCCTAGGCATTTTTGAGCACTGCCTGAAAGTTAATTCCTCACGTTCTTCATAGAAGAAGAGATTGAAAGTCAAAAAGAGATGGTAAGATTCTGAAAGGTAATAATCTATCACATGTCAAATAGGAGATCAAGAAGGAAAAATTAGGAAATTTAGTATTCTTTACATCAAATGCTCATCAATTACTAAATTCTCAAAGTATACATGTTTTTACTTCACAGGATCAGAAAAAACAAGAGATATTTCAAAATAAATACCAAACTTCTTATTCCCAGACTTCATCTCCAAGCCTCATAACCTCCTCAGCACCCACCATTGATAAATTTTTTTATTTTTTACATTTTGAATTTTTGTTTTTATAAAATATGCATTACCTCAAAACTTCTTGCTATTGGAATGTTGCTTCATTTAGCTCTCTTCACATTTCTGTGGGTTGTTTTGTTTTTGTGACTTGTTTTTTTTTCCCCTATATTCACTTAGGTCAGACTGTCATGTGCTAGGAGTACAGGCATGCACTACCATCACTAGAAAGGTACAAGAATTTTATATTTTACCAAAGTATTTTGAAACTATTGAATGGTTATACTTGAACTGAATTTTCTTCTCCTTCCTTTAGTTGGGCACTCTATCTCATCAATACAAAACTATTGTATTGTTTCTTTGCTTATTGGCCCCACAATGTTTTTCTCATTCAGTTCTTTCAACTCTTGATTTTTTTCTCATGTAATTTTTTTCTTTTTCAATTTCTCATATGTATTTGTATGAGGGGTGTGTGTGTGTGTGTGTGTGTGTGTGTGTGTAGTTTCCATTGTTTTCACTGTGTGCTACATTCACAGACATGTAGAGACCAAAAGTAGTTGATGGAAGTCATTCTCAATCGTTCTTCCTCCTGATTTGTTGCAGCAGGATCTCACAGTCAAACTCAGAGCTCAAGGATATGACTCGTCTTTCTAGGCAGCTTGTTCTGGTTACCTTTTCTCCACCCTGATAGGCTGGAAGTACAGATGAACTGACAAGTCAAGTCAGCTCTTATGGTTCTCTGGGGATACACACTCCTGCCCTGCCATTTGCTTGGCCAGCACTTTAACCACTGGACTACCGTCCCCACCCCTATAATATTTCAAATTGTTAGTTTTGTTTTGGTTTGGTTTTGAATGCTCTTCCTATTACATTTTGGTTTTCCTCTCATGGATGTTTTCCTCTCATTGACACTTACTATAGAATTTTTCTGTTTCCTTTTGTTCTCCACATTGTAACAGTTTTTTCTCAGAGTTATATTTATCCACTTGTTTTCTTTATCTTGCTTATTTTCTGTTAAAAGGTTTCCTCAGGGGCTGGGGAGATGGCTTCTTATTTAGGAGCCATCATGTTCATCCAGAAGGCCAGAGTTCAGTTCCCAGTATACTTATCAGGTGACTCAGATCTGAGTTTCACTCTTTTGACATCTGTGGGTAGCCACGCGCATGTGGTCATACATTCACTCAAATACACATAAGATTAAATCCTTTTAAAAATGGTTTTTCTAGTATCATTTATAGCCATTCATATTTTACAGCAAGACCTCAAAAGGTGATTAGTTCTTTGGAGCTGGAATTTGTTCACTTGTGACTATTCTCTTCAGTGAAACAGAGGTCAACTTCTTTTTTGAGTCACCACTAAGAGTTTCTCTTGGTCAGTCCAGTTGGTTTCCAGAGAAAAGCTTGGACAATCTCCTAGAAGCATATTTCAAACTGTCTGGGCATCAAATGGAAAAAGGTTACTAGAAAGCCACGGGAGAATGGGTTTCTTGTTCTTTCATTTGTACTCACCCTTGCCCTGCCTGGTCCTTGCCTGGTATCTATCCAACACCACTAGTTAGAGATCCCCCTTTCTGCTCTTGACATGGAAGCTGGCAATGGAGCTGGTTGATGGAAGAGGTTCTAGCATTACTTTACACAGAATGACTGTCAGTTATGCTCTGTTCTACTTCTCAACCGTGCCTCCATGAGCCCCAGAGTAGCCAGTTCTTGATCCTTTCAGAGCTTCTACGGCACCACGAGCATCTTCTTGGATAGCAGCCTCACACCTGTGTATACTCACTTTTCCTAAGCCACATGTTCTGCCTCGTATGTTTTCAGGCACCACTTATCCATTTGTGTTCCATCTTCTGAAATTCTGTTGACTTTTTTCCGCCTCTATTGACATTTCCTCCTTTTTCCTCTTTGTATGTAAGAGTCTCTTGACTTCACCCATTACTGTAGGGGGATTCAAACAACAGAGGAGGTTATATATTATTATTGGCTCTGCCACATTTATCCTAAGCTGTTCTTCACATCACAACTAGAGTATTTATACAGACCCCTGCTGACCCAAAACTTCTCCAAGGGATTTTAGCCCCTTCGCTTAGATTATTAAGGGCAAAAGCCTCCCCTGCTGATGTACCAGGCCTTATCTTGCATTATTCTTCACTGTGTCTTCTTACCTATCCTCCACCCATTAGTGCTCTGGCTGTTTTTACTTTTCCTTTCTGGACCATGTCTGTCATGCACTGGGCCATTTGCATGTGTGATTTTCCTCCCTAGTTACAGTTTTGTTGGTTAACTTTACATTACTACAATCAAATACCTGAGGGGACCAACATATGCAAAGAAAGGTTTATGTTGCTTACAGTTTTAGAAGTTCAAAGTCCAAGATCAGACATTCTATTGGATTGGCTTTTGCTAAACATGGCAGATGGTGGCGCAGATGGTGGGAATATGTGTAAAAGCAGTATCATCTTGAACCAGAACAGAGAGAGGGAGGTGGGGCATACAGCCTTCTATATAGTTCTTTGCCAAAGTTACCAAAGGACCTCATGAAATCTACCTTCCTTGGCAGGTCTCAAAATTACCTGAAGATTTTCCCCTAAAACTCATCTCCCCAGCGAGTCTATCACCTTCATGTCTCAATTGCACCACCCTTTGGAAAAAACATCCAAACCATAGCAACAGCCTACCTCACACTCTCATACCTGGCAAGCTTCTGAGCTTCGTGAAAGCAGAACTGAGCATCCTGTTGTAGTGCAGAACCACGCTCTCTCCAGATGTGGTTTCTGCTGCAGCCCCACCCAGCTCCTTCCTGAATGCAGCACCTCCCAAACTTTGTTCCATGAGGACAGACAGCCATTTGGCCTGCCATCTAGCATGTATAATTTTGCTTGAATGGTAGATAATTTTTTCTCTCTCTAAACCTTTTTTATTCAGTGTTTTCACTGACTTTTCAGACTTTTCTTTACCTTGATTATATTGTAGGATGACACTGCATGTCAGGCATTTCTTATTTTCTATTATATTGTGTATTTAACTTGCACACTTTGAATGTAAAATTAACAACACTATTTTATATTATTAGTTCTGATAAGGCTGGTTTCTGTGGCTTAAATATTAGACAACAGTATAATCAGAACATGAGTGAATCAGTACCTAGCATTATAATATTTAATAATAGGGGGATGAACTTTTGATGTCGTGTATTCATGCCCGAGGGATGGAAACTGGTGCTTTGCTTTTCCTGATCTTATTTTTCTAGTTCTATGGAGTTTAAAGGGAAGAAAGGTAGCAAAGAAAGAGTGGGAGGAAAATAAAAAGCAGAAAACAATACTATATGAAAAAAGGAGGAATATATTTGTCTGATCTTTGCAGTTCTATGTGCTCCTAAGACATGAACACAAATCTTTAGTTCATATACAAATGAAGTTAGCATATTAAACTGCTCGTCTGAAATGGGTGGCTAAAGTATAATGTGAAAGAAAATTTAAAGAATGCATGATGTAACCCTGTGCAAGAGTGCTCAGACTATTCAGTGTCCCTTTAGTAAGACGAAATGTCATCATGGTCCTCACCATTGGCATCAGTTTTTTAGAGTGGAAATTGACTGAGTTCTTAGCATATGCTAACCAATACAAAAGCATAATTCTGCAAAACAGTATTATTTCCGTTTTACTAACAAGTTAATTGGTATCTAATGAAAAGACTTTCTCAAGACAGCTAAAATTTAGCAGAGCCCTGACTTTGAAACCAGATAACATGCCTTGTGCCCCACATTGCTCTTCATGCTGCTTTGCCCATTAGCAATAAGGTAAACATTAGACTTAATTAGAAGTTTGACGTTTACCTCTTTGAAAAGTCTCCAAGTGGCCTCACTCTCGCAGGACAGACAGATCAGAAAACTGAGGACTACAGAGATTAAGAGAAGAGTCAAAAAACAAACATAGTCTTAAGAAAAATTTCTTTACCAAAACTTGGGTCTTTGTTCTTTTGTTTCTTTTTTGTTTTTTAAAAGTAACATTGGTAAACAAAGCTTACAGACACTTTCTTTTTATTGCCCCGATTCTCTCAACTTTGACAGTATTCTCTTATTGTCACTATCAGCGTGGATATAAAACCTCCTTACTTTCCTGGTATCCTTTTCAGGAAGTTTCACCCATCATGGTGTTGTACCTGTTCCCCACTTTTCCCACCACAGTTTCCATAAAAAATCATGGCATACCACCAATGGACATGCCAAAGTGGACAGGTAAAAGCCCAGGAGGCCTCCATCCTACCTTCAATTGTTGTGAAGAGAACCTTGACTGCAGCAACTTTTTAAAAGAAAGTATTTAATTGGGGCCTGACTTGTAGTTTCAGAGTCTTGTAGTCCATTAGCATCATGGCATGACATGGTGCTGGACTAGTAAGTAGCTAAGAACTACATCCTGATCCTTTGGCAGAAGGCACACAGAGAGAAACTGGACCTGACATGGGCTTCAAGACCTTGCCTCCTAATCCTTCTCAAATAGTGTTACTCCCTGGTGACTAAGCATTCAGATGTATGAGCCTATGATGGCCATTCTTATTCAGACCACCACAGTATGTGTATATACGTATATGCAGCCAGTAACAATTAGTAAAAAAAGAGGCCATGAATTTGAAGGAGAATGGGGTGGAGCATATGCAAGGGTTTGGAGGAAGGAAAGGGATTAGAGAATTTTAGTACAAATTAGAATCTTTAAAACAAAATCTTGTCATACTCCAAAGGAAATGGCCCAATTGGAAACCCTACCTCAAATTTGTTCAGAAAGAGGGAAGTGATTGTCTTTTCAATTTCGATGTACTTTTCCCACCTCTTTTTAAACCTCTAAATAATGTCTTTTCCCAAGAGGGAGAAAAGGAACCCTCAAAAACAGCACGTGAGTGGAGGCTACTTTCAGACCTGTCCAAGTGTCCATGTTTTATTAATGTGTGAGAGACTTGCTGAAAAGTGAATCCTTACACAAGTCAGTCATGTGCATGGAAATAGCCCCTTCTCTTCTTAGAAAGAAATTACTTCAAATCCACATTGTGGGATGGCTTTGTGTTTGTGTGCTACCTTAGTGATCTTTGTATTGCTGTAGCCATACTCCTGACGGAGACAATGTGAAGAGAAAAGGATGATTTGGGCTGATGAGATTTTAGTCCATCGTGGCAGTTCTTGTGAGCAAGAGCCAACAGTAGATGCTTCAGCCCAAGATGCAAAGGTGGTAGCAGCTCTACTCACATTGTGTAGACTGGGAAACTGAAAATACTGATTTGAATGAATGGTGGACATCACCTCTATGGGCTTCTCCCTAGCTTGCTTTCTCCTTAAAGTTCCGCAGAGTCCCTAAAATATTGTTATACACTATAGAACAAGCATTCAGAAGATGAGCACAAGGAGGGGACATTTCAGACTCAAACCGTATTACTTCACCATCATTAAACAAGGTAGATATGAAGTTCTAAGCTACAAAAAGAATTGATAAGCAAATTGTGCAGTTTGTGAAGCATTGATTGATGGTATCAGAAATCAGTTTAGTTTTAAAATTATTATGGTGGGCTACAGATGTAACTCAGTGTTTGAGAACTTGTCAAGTACAGGCAAAGTCCTGAATGTAATCCCTAGCACTGAAAGACAGAGATAGAGGGAGAGGGAATAAAATGGTCATGTGGGCAATGAAAACAAGTGTATATGAAATGTCACTGTAAACAAGCTAAAACTTTATAAGTATAAATGTACCCTCTTCCACATAGAGGAGGCTTAACTATCTATTGGATAGATCTGTTTGATTATTAACAAAGTGACTTATTTATTGAGTGATTGAAGAATGCACTTATACCCAAGATGATCTTAGGAATAATCCCAGCATTAGATAATGTGTGGAGGAGCAAAGTGACCAGAAGGCCCACAGTACCATTAGGCCACAAGGGAAAGAGAAAGAAAAAAAAGTATAACCTAAAAATCTGGTCTTCACTGGGGAAAGAAAATTTTATCCTTGAAGGTTCAGCTAGAGATTTCCTTAAGTATGGAACTGCTAGAAAAAAACCCTCACATAAGCCAGAATTTAGTTGTTTCCTTAAAGAGCTTTTTTGTCAAGGCAGAAGTTCATGTTGGCAAGAATGCAAGGTAGCTTTCATATTCTCAAATGTTTGTAAGGAATTTGAATTTTCTGTGAGAAGACAATATCCTAAAAGGATTGTATAAAATTAGCTAAGGTGAATTTCTCATATAAGTAGTCAGTTAAATTAGCAAAGTATACAATCTAAAACACTTTGAAATTAAGAGGGAATGGGGACTCAAGATATAACCATTTAAGATAAATAATACTAATTATACACACTATTCTAAGAGAGTCTGTATAAGCAAATGGTAAAAGAATAGTTACCCCCAAGTGTTAGTTTTGTGGAAATCACTCTTACAAGTAATGGTGGAAAATATAGACAACTGGGAATAGGCTCTGAGAACAGAACATGATTTCCTTAAGACAACCTTATATCTACCATTTAAGGGGACTATCAGGAAATCACCCTTTGGCCATAATCTCTTTCTGTCCGTTTTCTCTGGAGGAGCATGTCTTTACTAAGCAGTGTGACCTGTCTGGGGCCTGCAAACCCTCTTGCAGTTCCAACACACATTTCTTGGGCCAGTGAATAGTGGGAGGATATCTTCTTGTTACTTTTTAATGCAACTAATTTTTGTGGATCCTCATTTCCTATTACAAAATCTGTCTTGTCCAAGTAAGGCTCTCTTGTTTCCCGTACACTCAGGATTGCTGTCAGTATTTCATGTTGCCTTTGAATGTTTGTAACAGGACACAAATCTTGTTTCAGACACCAAAAATTATTAAACATTGAAAAACCACCCTCACCCATCACAGTGCTTTTCAGTGTCTCATCTCATTCTCCAAAGCAGTGGTGCTGGGGGTGTGGGAGCGTGACTGACTTGTCTGTCACTTAGGTCTGTTCAGACAACACTGAAACAACTTCCATGGACATGTACCACCTATTTTGTTAATATTTGCTCTTAGTCATCCCCAGTGAAAAAGAGCATGCCTCCATACCCCAGACAGCAAACCAAGAATACAGGTCTTCCTGCTTAATGCTGTGCCTTATAAACATACCATTATAATTAGCATGGGTTTCTTTGCTTGTGATTCTTCTGTTTAGTAAAGATAGCCTAGCAGGAGGTAAAGGGAGAATATGTATAAATTCAAATTCTATGTCTAGAGGTTTGCTTTTATACCTCATGAGTATACTATAAAGTATATAAATCTGCTCACCACATAAGTGATGTATTGGAGACATGTGGGCAAACATGATCTTTTAATTATCTTTGCTATTTGCTTATGTGGATAAATTCTAAAAATGTTAATTTTATAATTAATTTCTAACACATTGTTGGATAACAATGAATAGTTGGGGGTTTTTTGTTGTTTTTTTGTTTTGTTTTTTTTTTATAAATTACCCAAGGGCTTCGATCTCTAAGCTGTATATGTTTCTTTCTGGTTAGTTTTAGAAGTAACTTATTTATTATTCCTGTTTCCTTTCTCCTTAAGCTGTTTTCAGTCCAAGAATCCACAGAAATCACTTAGATGAACATGGTTGATTTTTTTCCTGTCATTTGTGTGTATAACCATATCTTTTTCTGTCACTTTTTATAAGTTCTATAATTTCTTTCATATATCTTACTAATATTGTCTACTAATACAGAATGTCAGTGTATAGTTTCTGCTTTGGGAGTCATTATTTTCCCAACTGCCATCCTCCTGCTATCGCTGGTGTATGACAATTCATCACCCATCTTCCTGCCTCATGCTTTTCACTCATGTTTCTTCAGGCCTCAAGTAGCATTTCCTAGAGTTTCCTGGATTAGTCATCAGTTGTGAGGATGCCACATTAGAGAGGTTTCTTGTTCCATGGAGCGCTAAGTTTGGAAGAGAGTATATATTATGATCTACTGGGTACTCCAGAGTGGAAGAATGAACATTTGTGTAGCACATGGTGGTACGCAACCTTAAAAGCCCTGTAATGAATAAATGTTGTTTATCTCAGCATTTCCTAAGCTTGTTTTCTCATGAAACCTTTTCTGATGTCCCACAGAATTGTTGTTGCATGAAACAAATTGTGTAAAAGTGGTGCCCACCACTGCCCTTCCATTGCAGACATGTGCAGGATGTCTCTCCTCTCTCCTTCCAACGCCACAGGCAGCCCACTGTGCACTCAGCGTTCACCTTCTCTCCCCTGACTCAGACTTGGATCCACTAGTCATTGGCAGTGCCCTTTCCTCTTCCCTCACCACTGCTCTACATCATCTGTTGAATTACCTCCTGCCTCTCCAATCTCTATGCTGAAGCAAGACTGTAGATAATCATTATCTTGTGGACTTCAGTCCATAAATGTACCTTTACTTGTTTTTCGTTAAAACTCAGTAGTTGGAAATTACTATGATAAGTACTTTTTATTAACAATCTATTAAAAAGAGAATTGTGAGTAGTATATCTCCCCATGAATACATTTTAACCAAAACATTCCCTTCAGCATTTTATGCACCCATGTGCATGTCTGGCTGCCTTTTCTTCCTTTGAAGTGTGCCTTCTTCTTGAATTCCCTTCTGGTCAGCTGCATACATCTCTGCATGCTAGCAGAAATTCACTGAGGTTTTTAGAAGGATTCTCTTTACTTGCTGCCCTTCTTATTTAAACTTATTTAGAACCTGTGGCTTCTCCTAACTGACTTCGGGTTCAGCTCTAAGTTTATGTGTGTGGACTTGGAAAGGCTGGGACAGAGGGATATCAATTTAGACCTAGAAAACATTTGCCTAGGTTTGTCTTTACACATTGCCTGGCATGGTCCTGGGACTTTGTGACAATGTCTTTGGAGACTGTGGGACAGAGATGGGAAAGATTACGTTTTGAAAGAAGAGACTGCAAGAAAGGAGACTCTGTCATAAATTGGCCATTGTTTGGGGGAAAGTTAAAAAGAAGAGTCCTCTGGCTCATAACAGAGCAGAAGCATGGGAGTGAGTATAGTAACTATAATCCCGAAAGTTCCTGACAGTGCTTCCGAGAGACTCCTGATACCTGCTCTCAAAGGCAGGTCGTGTCTTTTCTTTTGCCTTTTCTTCTCTGCTAATTTCAAAACCTTCTCGCTCTCTTCTCATTGGCAGCTCTACCAGAACTGGAGTTGAGGAAGGGATGTAAGTGTTGGGATTTGAGCCTGTTTTCAGAGTCTCTATAGGTTAGTGCCAGGACATTCTGTCCATTTCTGTGACAGCCCATATCTAAAGTTTTTTTAAAGCATAAGAACAGTCTATTGCCAGGCGTCTCTTAACTGTAGATTATAAATAGCGCCTAGTTAAGAATGTTCTGGGTGGGTTAATTAGAGTGGTGGCTATTATTAAGCAAACTGCTTGTTAGTATTATGCCTGTTTGAACTTGGTATTGATGAGAAGTAATTGACCACCACAGAACTGCATCCAGAAAGGCAGAAAGGGTATTGTTTTTAATTTCTATTATGGCAATAAATTGTTTGCATAAACATGCCTATAAAAATATGAGCTCCAAGGCACAGAGACTCAGATTGTGTGGGATGGTGAATGATATTGTTTTGTTTTATTTTCAGATTAATGTATTTGTCCAGTCTACTTAACAGCCAGCTTTATTGAAATAAAGTAGTTAAAATGTGTTGTATTTTCTGCTATTACTTTTGCTGCAAAGTATATAGGAATAGTGTTTTTAACTTACCAGAACTAAAGGAGGCATCCTGTTAAATTCAGGTAATACGTAAGTATTTCTTTGGTCGACAATCACTATAATGAATAGACTTTTAAAAAATGTGAAAAGATGTATAAATAAGGGAAAAATTGCTTGTAACCTCCTTCTTCTAAGTACTAGATTGTTATCTATGTTATTTATTGGTATTTTGTCCAGCTCAATTATTAAGTTTCCCTAGCTCTAGCATTCTATGGGGAATTTATTCTATGAGCTAATAAATTATACCGTCAGGGAGTTTTTCTTGAAATTCAGCTTAAAATTTCCTATTCTTAATTTCATCTCATTATTCCTAGTTATACCCCCTTGTACAGGCTAAATAATTATTCCTTCTCCTTAGAGACGCCTATTATGTGTCTGTCTAGTTGTCACTTCACCAGCCATTCATATTTAGCTCCTTTAATCTGTCCTCATAAATCAACACTTCCATTGCCTTAATCATTATTATTGCTCTTCTAAGATCTCTCTAATTTTCAAACATATACAGTTGTCAGGGATTCCAGTGAAACCAGCATTCACAGAGACTGGGCTTCTTCCTACCTTTGCAGGAAGACCCAGAACTCAGGTGCTGTTTACCTGGCATGTCAGCACTTGCTTATCAGGCCAGGTCAGAGTGTTTTCAATGACATTTTCCTTATTCCATCCTTGTTTCAGGATTGGTTCTGATTTCATGGGTGTGTGGGATGTGTAAGCTCTTTGGGTTTATATCTTGCATCTTCCATGTCCTTATTCACTACCATTTATCAAGGCAGCTGCCACAACCTGTATTAGCAGGAGAGTCTGATCATCCCTGAGAATGTCTGGGAAGCCTGTGGAATGACCTAGAACCTGCCCACCACAAAATTCCTTGTCTGTTGTCAGCCTCTATTGTTTATAGCCCTTTAGCCAATTTCCTTTCATTGCAGTTTCCCTCTGGACAGTAGAAATGGATTTTAATAGAGTAAGATTGGTCCCGATACTGTTTTCTAAAAATGAAGATGTGGTTTCAATGCCCATTGATTTGTTACTGTGAATCCTTTATACTTGGTCTGTAATTTTGTTGGACTCTTCGGTTTGCTGGCATTCTTTATCTGCATAAACAATAGGCTTACATTTCTGCTGTTTTCCAGATGTGCCTGAGGCTGGAGGCTCCTTCTCTTACCATTTGTCCTTCTGTCCAGAAGTTAAAAATCTGTCTCTGTCTCTCCCTTTCCCTTCCCCTTTCCCTCCCTCTCTCTCACACACACATGCACGTGCGCGCACACACACACACACACACATACCACACACATGCACACAGTGAGAACTATTGATGCCATTCATATGTTGAATTTATTTTAGGAAGAAGGTAAGTACATTTGTTCCTTTAAAACTTCTGCACTTTTGAGGCAGAATTACAGTCTATACATGCCCAGACTTCTTCCCATTTTAAATCAAAAACCATATTATTTTATTAAGGTACTTATAGAATTGGTACCATAATTTGCACCTTCTCTGTGTGTGCTGCCATCTGCTTAGCACTGGGAAGGAAGGTGTTCCATGAATCTCATTGGGTTTTCTCTACCTGTTAGAAATCAAAATAGATATCAAGGCTTCATAAAACAAACATAGGACTCCCTGGAGACATTTTTTGATTGTAGAACCTCCATGTTGTGCTATAAAAAGGCTATTCTGTTCAGTTACACTTCCCTATGCTTTCTAGTGTTGCTCATCAGACCTGTCTTTAGGCCCAGTTAACGCTCTCTCCCTGTTCTGTAAGCTCTGTCTTCACTCTCAATGCACCTGTGTTTGTGTGTGTTTTTTAATATCTTTCACTGCATATCGTTTCTGCCCATCCTTCTCTCCAGGGGGCATATTTGTATACATGTGTATGTTTGTAATTCTCATCTCCACCTCTGTTAGCCTTGCTTGAAATAAGGGGCCTGAACCAATGACTTCATGGAGTAAGTCTTCAGATTCCATGGCTGGTATCTGAAAGGTTTTGTTTTGTTGTTTTATTTTTCTGTTTCCTTTTATCTTTCCTTCAGCTTTGCAGGAAAGCCATTTATTATCTTTTACAAACCATCCCTTTTCAATAAATCTTGCCATTCATCATATATTACAATATTTTCTTCTGTTGCTCAAGACTTTCCTGTCTTCAGAACCTGACTTCTTTACTTAGCAAGTGTCCCCTGGGAAATAGTCCTAAGTCCTTTATCCACCTAGCCCCTGCCTCTCACTCATCAACCCTTGTCGTCTGCAGGGTTGCTGCCTATTCCACCCTGCAGAAACTCTGTGAGCATTAGCAGCCATCAGCATGGGACTGGTCCAAGTGCTGAGCAGCCATCCTCCAGGCCCTCTGAACAGTCTTGTACTTCTCTTTACATGTCCTGTGGAGGAAGGCTTTTGGTTCATCTCTGGAATGTGGCATTGCTCTCTCAAAATCACTTTCTCCACTTGGGTTCCTTTTTCTGTTTCCACAAGGTTTCTTCCCTGCCTACCTATAAGTATATGTATTCCCTATTTATTCATTGGCTCCAAAATTCAGGAAGAGACCTAGACTCTGGATGGGCTTACAGAATTCTGAGAGTTCAGTCACCCGGCCCAGCCAGCTCCTCCAGACCTGCATCCAGAACTCTGGGTTGTGTGCTGTTTGCAGATGAGACCCTCTTCCTCCCATGCTCTCTACTATCCTCTCAATACAGAACTTTCCTGCCCTGCAAAATCTTTCAATAAAGTCTTCTTTAAGCCTTTACTGGTCTATAAGTCGGGAATACTCTTTTATTCCCCAGTTTTGAAAGTTAAGGTGTCTGTTGTGTGTAAAGTGTTGCCAGCATAGATTAGTTGGCTGTTCACTCACCTTTCTTCCACTCTAAGTACTTGTGGTTTGGTCCCCAGAGATAGATATCTCCTTGAGGTTAGATCTTGTAATGGTAGAGGTGACTCTTTGATTGTAGATTATATTAGGACTTTGTTTTTAAAGGATTTTGTTGGTTCTTTGAAAATCAGTAGCATATTTAACTCTGACAAAAGCACTATAGGAAAACATAGAAATGAAATTGAGTAAAATATACTTCAGGAAATATCAGACTAGTCAATTTAATACAAAACATATATAGGTTCCCAGGAGTACAAAGCAGCCACATGAACAGAAGTAGAGTAAACAAAGGAAGTTTCAAACATTGTCAATGAATAATAAATGTTCTAAGACATAGAGTGATTGAAAAACACAAAATGGGTATCCAGAAAGACAAATGAGTGGCAAATAATAAAGTACATCTATAGCCTTGTGATCTACAGTGTGTGCCACACCCATTTGTAGCCACAAAAACTCTTTGGAAACTTCTCAAGGACAGTTTGACCAACTTCAAACCTTTGAGCTTCCTCTTGGTGACTAATACTTGCTGCCCTTTCCTGAGGACTGTTGTCATATCATCTTTGCTTTCTCTCAGTTGGTATGTCATCACTGTGTCCTTACAGGAAGGTAAGGGACTCATTTTACTCTTTCTTTTTCACAAAAAAAACATATTGCATTCCCTTTTTGTAACAGATTCATGCCCAAGCACAAAATAGCCCACTTAAGGAGGATGCTCAGCCTTAATGGAAATGGTGTTGCAGCTCTGCCCGTGATGCCTCCTTTCCAGCCAGAGCAGAGGGATTCTAAGAAGTTATTGGAGAATTTTAAATCAAAGTCTGAGGAACACCCTGACCTTGATGCAGGACAGGAAACCCTGGACAATCCATCTATCCAGAAATCATGCTTGGAGAAGTCCGGTTTGTCAGAAGATAATTTCGGCTCTCTTCCTGTAAGCAACAGTCTAGCTCTTGATCCCAGCAACCTTTTGTGTGGAGCTCATGATCAACAGAGACCGTTGCATATCACATGGCCTCACAGGTGGTAAGTCAAGACATGCCAGTTTACTAAGAGTTTTACAAAATGTGTTCTGATGGTGGGCTTTCCAATCTGCTGTCCTTGTAGCTTCTACAGAAAAGGATCACTTGAGTTTCACATGGTTATACACTAGCACAGAAACAAGGCAGCACTGCTCATAGCTGTACATTAATTATTGTGTTTTTACTTTATATGTGGATTATAGAAGACATTTGTAATGATTTGTTCAACTAGCAATAGCAGCCAGACACATTTAGAAAATCAAATCTTACTCAAGAAGTTTCAAAGTAGAAAAATCAGATGCCATTATACACTCACAGAGTGCTAATCCAGAATTAATTCACATATGGACATCAATAAACCGCATCACTGTTCATACAATAATTTCCATTCTTTACTCTTACTTTGACCAGTATTAACTGGACAGCTTCCCTTTACTTGTCATAGTGTATTAATGCACGGGAAGCCAACTACCTCCTACCAAATGCCTTTGTATTGTGCTAGACAAACTGTCTAGCTCAATTTCCTCTCATCACAGGAAAGTCAGTGCAGCATATAATCCCGCCAAATATAAACTCATAAACCTAGCCCTGGCTTCTATAAATTAGGATTTAAGGAGGTAAAATGTCCTGGATAATCTTCTGGTATTAGGCATGAATATTTTAATCTAGTTTTTATTCCTCCCAGTTAGTTTAATCTGCATGTGGCCTGATTTGAGTCGCTTCCCCTACAGATTATGGCCTCTTTATTTGCAGCAGTGCTGGGCTGATCATTAGGTCCGATTGAGAGCAACTGTCTGCAGGTGAAGTAATAAGCACACACACTGGCGGGAAGGCGCCTTTGCCCAGGATTTGCCTCCAAGCACATTAAAACTCCTCGAGCTCTCCCAGTTGATCTGCAGCATCTGGTACCTAAAGGGATTTTGTCTTTGATTTTAAATGCATGAACCTGAAATTTAGGGGCTAAATGTTGTTAGGAGATGCAGTTTGGGGACTGTTGGTTCACCGTCACCCTTCCAGCATCATGTTGTACTCAGAATGTCACAAGGCTCAGTATCCTTTCATGTGATTTGAGATGCCATGGGTCGGGATGAAATGAACCCTCTTTGAAGGTAAAATACACATCCTCACTTACCAGCTTCTGAAAATCTCTCTTGTTACATTAACCTTTGCTTCTAAGTGAATAGTTACTACAAGAAAGTCAATTCTTAAAAGTTTGATTCTAGATTTTTGTAAAAATGTTGAATAATTTGGAAACTGGTTATAAAACACCAGTATAGAGGCAAGATTGAGAACCATGTTATTCAATACTTTGCACAAAATTAGGCAGAGCTATGTTAATAAAATTAACAATATTAAATTGAATAATTCCCTCTATTCCTTTGTATATTTTTGCTTTAATTTAATTTAATTGCCTAAAGTTAGTTGCTTAAAGAGATGCAGCATGATGTTTGTGCACATTCTTATTGTTAAGGCTAAATTATTTTTAATTTGGAGAAGAGGGGAAAAAAGCCACATCAGCAAGAGTAAATGCCAAAATATAAAAGTAACACATTCATCCTTACGGGTAATATAGTAGAACATTGGAAACTTGGAGGTTGCCAGACACATAGCTAACATTAGGGCTAATTTTGAAAATCTAGCGTGCAGTCAATTTTACTGATGCCTGGGGACATACAAGGTAGAAGCTGACAAGAGAACTAATTTTGTTTGGGTTATTTACTGCTATGCATCATCCACGGGTTCCCGCCTGACACACAGCTATATGAAGGGGATATTATCACACACTAAAAATTTATGTTGACATTCGATATTTGTTCAATATGTCAGCAGTATTACTTTCATAATCAAAAGAGTAAGAAAAAGAAAAAAGAAAAGCACTTTATGCTCATATAGATATATCTTTTTAATAACAGTCTATAAGGTTAATATAGTTTACCTTTGAGAGTATACAATGAAAACAAGCAGGGTTAGGAGGGGAAATGACAGAAAGCATCAACCCAAGCTGTTTGTTTGCCATTACCTACGCGAGCCGTGTCAGCTCTCTGGCCCGCGTCTGATAGCTATTTGTTGTACAGAGAGCACAGCATAAAAAAAATATCAAACTCTTAATACTATTGTGTGCCCATAACCATCTGTCACTGCTAGCCTGGAGATGAGAGGAAGATTAGGAGGAATAAACACTGAGCCGCCGAGCATTGGTAAAGCCTTCGGGCAAAAAACTCTTGTGGGGACATCAAAGACATTCTAATTCCGAGGCAGTCAAGGATTACAGTGTGTAACCTGTGCTGACAACAGATAAATGACTGGCAATATTGTGCCAGAGCTGTTGGGTCCTGCATGGAGTACTGATGATGATGATGATGATGCTATCTTGCAGAATGGACTCTGCTGGGATAATTTTATGATAAAACACTTTTTTCAAATGCCACTGGGTCTAGGCAGACATTTACTAGCTACAGGGGTAGCAATCAGTTTCTTCAAAATTTACTGTTCTAAGCCCATTAGAGTTCCGGCACAGCAAGACTCTCCAATGAAAAGCTAAAATGCCTATGTTTTCTTTAGGAGAATATATGCAAATGTTGGGAGCTGAATTCCTACCCTTTAGTGGTAGGTGCTTTATCATCTGATTTATGTAAATTTGCTCATAAAAATCCAGTTTATTTTTAATTGGTGAATATGAATTAGAAAATTAAGACTCTGGTTCAGCATTCATCCCCAGCTTCAAGCACACATTTATTTAGACTTCCAATTGTATGGCTGGAAATCCCATCATTGACCTATCACAATGAATTGTGTTCTGAAGGAAAGCAAAATTTCACTGGAAGTGAGCAGGGCTGTCTGGGTCTCCTGTGCAGCCCTGTTCATTCACACCTCCGTGTTTAGACTTTACTATGTGTGCCCTTATCTGCACCTGAGCACTTTTAACTTGTGTGTTCCTTCTGTGTAACTATGGGAAGCTCTGCTGTCTGTTGCATTTTTGATTGGCCATATGCATTTTCCAGAGAGGTGTTTCAGGAAAGAATATGCATAAATGAGAAATGGACAGGGGAGATAGCACTGTCATAAAACTTGTCATAAGAAATGTGTCATGAAATCATGCAGTGGTTGTAGCTAACTGGAAATGAAGTGATGGTGACTTCACAGTGTTTCTTCCATAATGGCATCATGAGTGGTCTCAAACACAGTGTCAGCCTCTAACATACCTTGTAGTAAGTCAGCCAAATGTGGAGCCTCCTTAGTAAAATATGTATCAAAATCAAAAGTGACATTTTTAGAAGACACATTCTGGTTTTGTATCTGTGTTAAAATGTCTGCATGAGAGCAGCCCCTTAAACACAAGGTTTGCCCCCTTTGGTCTTCCTGAGCCGAGCTTGTCCAGGATTATAGTGCACAACCTGTGCTGACAGTAGACAAATAACGGACAGTATTTTAGCAGAGTTCCTGGGTTCTCTGCTGTCTGATTTATGTTCTTCTTTCTACCCAGTCTTTAATGTCTTGTTATAAACATCTGTAGCATGGCACTGCTAATAGAAATGGCTTAGAGAAAGACCTGTGAAAAACACTGCATTTGGCAGTTCTTGTTTTTCTAAGCTGTTTCTTTCCAAATAGTAAAGCATCATACCAGCTTCCAATCTTTATGTAACTATTTCTATATCGTAGTGGGCACAAAGACATACTGCTAGATGGAGAGTCAAAACAAGTTTAGAGCACAGTGGAAGCTCCCCCTTGTCCAGGCCCCTCTCCTCCAACTCACACTCCTAAAATTAGAGGGCCAGGGAAATGGTTCAGGGGTGAAAGCTCTGACACAGGACGCCTGGTGACCCATGTTCTTTCCTCCAAACCCATGAAAATGTGGAAGGAGAGAACCACTTCCACAGGGTTGTCCTCTGTCCTCTTGCACACATGTGCTTACCCCCCCACACAAATGCACACACTCTCGTTATAACAGTAAAGTTTTACAAAATTGGTAGGACACCAAAGGCTTTTGTTTCGTTTACGCCTAGAAGTATTTACTGTTTTCGACCTGAAAACTGAGGAAAAGTCTGTAAATCACATTGTCTACATTGTGTTTTGTTCTGTTTTGTTTTGTTTTTTGACCTTTTTGTTTGTTTGTTTGTTTGTTTGTTTGTTTGTTTGTTTGCAACAGAATCTCCTGTAGCTCTGGCTGGCCTTTAATTTACAGGGATCCATCTTCCTCTGCCTCCTGAGTGCTGGGGATAAGGCAAGTGCTACTCTACCCAGCTCACATTGTCATTTTAAATAGCAAGAACACATTAACAAGCATGTGCTAACACAAATCATGTTTTGTGAAAAATAGAGTTTCAAAAAAAATACAGGTAAAGAATGACATTAATTCACATCTCTATACCTGTTGCAATGTGTTGTTTCAGTAGAAGATAGTGGAGAAAATCCTGCCTTATAGAGCTGTCACTTTGAGAGGAGTATTGTTGGGCCTATTCTGCATATTGTAGATGCTCTTTGATGCTATAGCAGACAAGAAGGGTTTGTTTTAGGTTAGTTCCACTGTGGAATTTGGAGCCAGCACAGTGTTATCCATTGTCTATTCCCTGGAAAGTGAATAGATTTTTCTGGGGCTTTGTGTATAGGTCACATGGAAAAGGGAAACTCACAGAATAATTCATGTCTGCTGTGTGTTGACATGATCACCATGTGATTTTGAGATGTCACTATGAATCTCTTAAGAAACATGCTTGAGTTTTAGAAAGCTCTTAAGCTTATGGTATAGGTACAGTTTCACCAAAATTCTATCGGACATTTAAAAGCTAGAACTTATGATAGGAAACATATATATTAGTTATTTTCTTTAAAAACTAGTTTCACATGTTTTGCATTTGAAACTATTTGCTATACTCAAGTCAGATTATCCGTGGTGTGTCTAGTGTTCATTCGGATAAACTCTGTGCTAAAGAAAGTAGCTGTTTTATCTCATATGTCAAGCATTCATACGAATATTCATCCTAAAGATAGTTATATCTTAATTTGCATGAAAGTTCTTTTATATACATTTCTCTTTTTTATTGATTTTTTATTGAGCTGTACATTTTTCTCTGCCCCCCTCCCCTTCAACCCTCTCCCAAGGTCCCCATGCTCCCAATTTACTCAGG
>LOJH01017354.1:23285-34248 GCA_001685095.1 Ellobius talpinus
AGGAGATCTTGTCTTTTTCTACTTCCCATGTAGATTAGATCTATGTATGTCTCATATACATTTCTAATTGTGTCACAGAAAACATTAAAAGACATTTATTTATTGGAGAGATTCAATAACTAATATGAGCAGTTTTTACTATATCCCCAAGCACATTCTTAAATGAAACAAATGTATTTTGTTTTGGCTTGGGTTTTTTCCTTTTGCTGCAAAGGCAGATGGTGAAAACTAGGCTACCACTAGTTCAGTGTGCTTCCATTGCCCTGAATTGTGCTCAGGCACAGCCGCTTTTATTGCATAAGAGCAAGTGTCACACAGTAAAAAAGTCAAATTGTATCTTAGGATTATTGTCAAAAAAATATTGTGATCTTAAAGAGTCCTGGAAAGGAAATTAAGCATTCTAGGACATTCACGATCTTTGCAAACCGCTGTGTGATCATCGCAACTAGTCATGAGAATTGCTTAAATTTTCCTTCTCGTGGACTTAAATTTTCTGGCTCTGAATTTCAAGATAGTGTATTGTATATTATTTTGTATTCTAATTACAGGTTTTGTCTTAGTAATTGACAGCAAACAAGTCTTTGTCACATATGAAAAAACTCAGACCAAAGGGAACTTACCTCCATGTGAATTAAGTAGTTAGGAAAACATAGTCTTGATAGCTGTGATAAAACTCCTGAGTACCCCTTAAGAGGTGTTTTCTGGTTGAGAAAGATAAAGGTGGGGTGGGTGTGTTGAGGAGCTTGAAGTTATTAGAGTAGTTCTAGCTAACATTTCCCAGTTGGGCCACTGCAGTAGCTTAGCAGCAAAGGGCTTCTGCCACCAAACCTGACTACTCAAGTTCCATTCCCAGAGCCCACATGATAGAAAGAAAGATCCAGTTCCAGAAGTTCTTTTCTGACCTCCACATTTGCACTAGGGCTTGTGAACACATGCACAAGCACACAGAAAAATGATAAACATGACATATTTTTGTTCTCCCCCTTCCCTCTCTCTGGACTGTGGGATAACCATCAGTCAGGCTTTCCCCTTCGAGTATCTTGACTTTTCATGTGCGTTCTGGCATTTGCAGCACTTCCCATAGAATAGTGATCGGTTGATTCATGCAAAGTTGATTACAATTAAGGGTATGAATTTAGAAAAGACAAAAGTTAATTATCGGGATTTAAAATGTACTTAGGTGACTGAGTAAGAATTAACCCTACCTAACATTGAAAGGGTTGGCATCCTTATCTTTAGAGACTTTGGTGACCCTAACTAAAATAATTGATGCAAAACTTATACATTATTACTTAATAGTAAAATAAATTACTGTTTTATTTCTTGACTTTGGAGTTTAAAGCACAATGTTGCAAACCAAGTTGTTGCCTGCATCTGGAAGGATGCATGTTAGGTGGCTGGATGAGGGTTTGCCTTGATTTCTCATTGCCAGAACAACTGGGGACAGGTTTTTTTTTTCTGGTCCTTGCTTGAGAAAGTTCTTGCAGGTCTGTGCAGGTGCCATGCTTTCTGTACACAAGAGTAGGAAGCCCAAGTGTATTCAGAGACAAGCATTCTGTGTTCAATTTTAACGTTAAATAGAAATTTTTTCCCAAAATAAAAATGACCTCACAGAATACTAATTCTGGTGACAATGGTTATGTGGATGACCATGTGCTTTCTGATGTCCTTGGCTGTAGCCTTTCTGCATTGGAAAGGAAGCTGCTTTCTTCTGACCTCTAACCTTCTAAACAGAGATGCTTCCACAGATGTTTTCAGGTACCATCAGCCGTTCTCAGAGCTCAGCACCTCAACCAGTTTTGTATTTATCCATCAGTTAGTCAATAAAAGCTTACATGAATATTGTCCTCGTTGAGTATAGCCATTCCCAAAGCAGTAAGTTTTGTTGAGATTTATTGTTTCCTGGAGTTTTTCTTTCTCAGGGGGAGGTGGATTTTGTTTATATGTTTGATCTATCCATAAAGAATTTCAAATTTGCAGCATTTAAAAATCAAAAAAGTCTCTCAAGAATTTTTACTAGACTTTTTGAAAAGGCATAGATACTGCCTAAAATTACTGTATAATATATCAACTAATAATTTGGCATTGCTAAATGATTCTATGACAGTGTAGTAGGGTAAAACGTAAGTGGTAGGAAATAGTACTAAAATTCATGACAAAAAAAGAAGCCCTACCCAATTCCCATGCATAATTCCTAATACCTGCTTACAGTCTCTTTGCTGACCATTTCCAGACTGGACTATATAAGCTAAGTTGATATAACTCAAGATTGTCATTACTTTTAGGAGTGTTTCACTTGTTACAATTGATGTCAGCATAAACAACTTGTCCATTCAGCATTATTATTTTGGTATTGTTATCACTGGAGGAACATTAACTGAAGTTCCTGTTGTCCTTTTCTTGCTTACTGTGGTTAAGAAGTTGTCTACACTTGACTCATTTCACAGACAGTCACTACAAAGCTGTTTGAATTTCGTATGCTTGTGACAGACACGTAACTACTGAAGACAGTTCCTCCTTTTACCTCTTCCTGTGTCTCCTTTTATGCTTATATTATACTTTAATAATTGTTACAGTTGAGGAGTGCGTGAGTTAGCAAATAGATGGCTCACTAGTATGTGTGGGTGGGTGCATGGATGGGTATGTAGCTGGATGGAATTGCTTGCCTTTCCTTTCTAGTGATCTGTGAATTTCCTTGACTGTGAGATGGCTCCATGCACTGTGTACATTGTGCAATTCCATGTACTTGACAGACATGGAATGGAACTTCACACTTTTCATGTGCCTTCTCACCACTTGCATCATGTTTTAAATGATGTTTGTTAGCATAAATGTTAAGTGCCAAAGCCCTCTGGGGTTGAGATGCTGACTTTGGAGTCGATGTTGTTGTTTCAATAGGGTAAACCCAGAGTGAGTTCCATGGGAGGACATAGTCAAAGTGATCTAATAATGATGATAATAACATTTAGAGTCACTAGTTGGTGATCAGTTATCCCCTTCTCAAGTAGACAGGAAGAATGACTATGGAAATATAAATGGAATCAGAATCTCAAACCAGAGGTGGAGGTGGTGGAGGTGGTCAGTATTGCTTTCAGAATGCCTATGGTTTCCTTGTTCAATTCTATATATATATATATATATATATATAAAATCATAGAAGTTGTAAAAATCCTTCATGAGTTTGTTAAAATTGAACAACTTATTGTAACAAAAAGAGCTAGCACTTGGAAAGAAAACCAAAGTAATTTCTCAGTCATTGAAAGGTGAATCTAGAAGAAAGCCCACTGTAGAATGCCTTCTACCTACTTCTTCACCATAATCCAGGCGCTATTGCTAGAAACATCCACTAAAAGCACTTTTTAAACTCTTACTAAGTCCAAGTAAATGTGATTCTGGACTTTTATGGGTTGTGCAGACTGAGACTCAGTGGCCAGTCTCCTTTTTCCTTACTCATTACACCAAACACTTTCCAGGTAGACGATTAAAAGTTATTTAAGGTTTGCCCCCCTCCTTGTATTGTCTTTGTTGGCTGTGCAACTAATTAGCTCTTTCAATGCTATTCATTTTAGTGTCATTTGTTGGTTAAACAAAAGAAGAAAATTCACACAGAGAGGCAAATGTGAGAGAGTTGTGCTCACATTTGAGTGTCTCACGGTGCCCATCTCCTGTTAGAGGAAATGGTGTGTCACAATCTTCTTCGAAAGCATGCCTTTATATGCTGTCCTTTTTCATTAATTTACATATGCTTCTAAGATGATGAATGATGTTACTTCTAATTATGGTTACATGCAGTTAATTTCCTTCCTTTTTTCCTATGCTTGGTGTGAAAGGCAGTTTCCTCCCAATGAGTGCAGGGGCGCACTGGTTACTGGGAGGGGAAGATACTGATGGAGCTGATCTTTCTGTTGCCTTAGCAACACATTTATTTATCAGGGGTTGAAATGACATGAGTTAATATAGCGCATACCTGCTGATCGGCAAACTCCCCTATTTCAACTGCGGTTGACAATTAAGTCCTGGACAGCTACAGCCAGGGGTTAATGTTCCTCATTAGGAGAACTGGGTCATTACTGGGAAATCAAGGCAGTTAAGGCAGCATGGGTAAAATACAAAATTCAGCATCTAGAAGAGTGAGGCTCTTTTATGTTAATTAACCTTATATTCCTAGGTTCAAAAAAAATCTTACATGAGCATGTCAGTGGATCAATTAATTGAAAAAGAGCTGGTATACTTTACTCTGAGTTCTCTTCATTGCCTTTGCAAGGATTTCATTATTTTATGGAGAATTCTTATGTTTATATGATGAGTAAAAAGGGTATTAAAATTAAGAAGGGAATCATCATGGCAATCAGTTTTTCCACAAGGGAGTGAGCAAATAAAAGCCTTGGAAATGAAAATAAATAAGCTTTGCTAATACCTCACCTAAGGCACTGCATGTAAGCCCCTAAGACCTGGGCTGTTTAGAGTGACTTCTCTTTTTTATTAAGCAGTTACATAGTTATATGACCTTCAGAAACAGAAACTTTGGACAAGTGACTCTGGTGATTTGAAACATTCTTCTCTCAGAAAGCTGAGTATCAGTTAAATAGTAACATTTATTAGATACACTGGTTGGAAATTTTTATTAAACTCAGTGGCTGTGTTTTCAATTGATATCTTCATAAGAAATGTATCAAGACCCTTCTTAAAGCTTTATTTTCTTATTTATTTAAAGAACCTTTATGTTGAAAGTAGGATGTTTGCAGAGTAGAAAAAGATTTATTATACAGAATCCTGTTCCATCTTCATTATTCTGCTGCCTTCATTAAAGCCTCCTCTTGCCAGATCCTTCTCTTCTGGGACTTAGTGAACATAGACAAATGCAAAAGAGTCCTTGCTACTCTCTGTTCCCTAAAATACTTAACATCTTCTACTCTAAACCAAAGTCACATGCTATAAACTCATTTTAAGGTAAAAACCACTGATTGAGCCGTACAGACTTGATATAGAATTCTGCTGTGGTGCTTGGGATTATTCTTCACCTGTCGAAAGTCATTTTCTTCTCACAGTAAAGTCTTCAGATACTTCCTTAGGAAGCAGTACTCAGCACTTCCCTGTTGGTGTTAGGTACACTGTCACTTATCCTTGGATTGGCATTCAATGTTAGTATTGCATACACTGTTGCTTATCCTCAGGTTGGCATGCTTATGGTATCTCTAAATAGCACCCTGGAGGCTGCTTCTAAACAGTGTTCCCAAGATTAGCTGTGATCTTCACAAGTGGGACCAGTCCTTGGTTTCAGAAAGAATGTCTCCAGAGAGTAGAGCTCTAGAATGAGAAGACAAGAGGAAAACTGTAGATGTTCCCAAAATTCCTTTCTCTTTTTCTTGGGAAGACCATTGGACCACATTTTCTGGCCTCTATTTGGTGCAGCAGCTTGATTGAATCTTAATCAATTTAATCAGAAGTGATAGAGCTACTTTCAAGCCTAGATGATAGAAAACCTCACAAGCCTTCTCTTGTGTTACTCTTCCTTCCCAACAAGATATAAAGAGCACTTGATGACATTGCCTCCCTTGACTTGGAATCTTGGATAACCCTGTATGGTAAAACCACTGGTCAAATCTCTACCAGCCTGGTTATTACAAGGATTTTATACATGTGCAAACCATGTAATCTGTGAACCTGCCTCAGGTGATCTCACTAGCATCATGATCATAGTGAACAAAAGTGGCCAGGACACGCTATGAAGATTTTGGCTTCAGTGGGCCAGTGAAGATACTATTAATGAGTTGGGGAACAGCTGGGGAAGAAAAGATTTTAAATGTTTCATTTGCACCTATTAAGTTAGATGTTTTCAGCCTGCAAGTGTATATTTCCAGTAGCAAGTTGATACTCAAGTGTCATTCAGGTGAGAGAGTAAAGGCTGAAGATGGCAACCTGGAAGTTATCAGCAGCATATGTACAATTTCTTTAGGGAACTTTTAATATGCTAGATTTTAAACTTAAATTTTAGCTTCCTGATTATAAACATTGAGTTTATCCTGAGTCTATGGGTATCAGTTGTGCCCTGCTTAAAGTTTTGGTCTCTGTCTTATCTTAGCCCTAGTTGTGAATATCAGCATCATGCTTGAAGACAGGTTGTCCACTCTCTAACTTCATTTCCTTCTTTAGAGGAGGGAGATAGTGTTGTCTGTGTTACAGGACTGAAGATGATAGATGAAAACGAGCCATTACGCAAGTTACTGGAAAGGGGGGGAAGCCCTGATAAATCAGCATTAGCTATTTTTATTAGTGAATTAAGCCGACCACTTCATTAGCTTATACAGATAGGACTATTGCTCTTACCCACTATCTCCTATTGGTTAAAATCCATTTTCCTTAACTTGCTAGAATAAGAAAAGAAATGATACAGCTAAATAAAGTTATCTTTTTTTGTCTCCATTTTCAGCCTACCAAAACAAGTACATACTGTGCAAAAAAAGGAATTAAACTACAGAACAAACACTTCTAAGTGGCTGTCTTGTAAATGAAGTCTATAAAAGGCTACCAAATGTCGCTTCTCATTGTATGACTGTTAGGGTATTACTAAACCTGGATTGAAGGGTTGGTTTTTTTTTTTTTAACATTTTACATCAAGCACTCACACTGTAAATATCACAAATTATTTCCATTTTAAACAAGATGGATGCTGTGAGCTTTTGAATAATACTGGTGGTACCTAGATAGCAAGAAAATAAGTCACATGATTTAAAGATGACCTGGTAGCCTGAAGAGTTGTTAACTAAAGACATACACAGCCAATACCACAAGGAGCTCTCATGTAACCCAGGTTGGACTAATGTATTAGCCAGGATGTAAAGAAAAGGGTAGGAATGGCTACTTTTAGGTCAAGTTGACATAAGCCAGAGTCATCAGAGAGGAGGGAGCCTCAACTGAGAAAACACCTCATAAGATCTAGGGGTAGGCAGCCTGTAGGGAATTTTCTTAATTAGTGATTTATGAGGCAGGGCCCAGCCCATGCTGCAGGTCCTAGGTTCTGCAAGACAGCAGACTGAGCAAGTCGTGATGAGCAAGCCAGTAAGCAGCACCCCTCCATGGCCTCTGTATCAGCTCCTGCCTCTAGATTCTTGCCCTCTTTAAGTTCCTGTCCTGACTTCTTGATGATGAACGGTGATATGGAAGTATAAATCAAATAAACCCTTTCCTCCCGTTGCTTTGGTCATAGTGTTTCATGACAGCCATAGAATATTGGCTACAATGGAATGTGTATTCTGTACTGTGGTAGGAATGTAAACTAGTAGGGCCATTATGGAAATCACGATGAAAGTTCCTCACAAAATTAAAAATAGAACTATGATTTGATCCAACAATCTCATTACTGACTGCGAGTCCAAAGAAAATCAAATCAGTTTATTTATTTATGATAGCTAAGATATGGAATCAACCTAACTGACTGATAAAGAAAATGAATGTTCATACACTATGAAATACTATTTAGCAATAAAAAAGAACAGATCCTGACATTTGTGACATCGTGAATAAACCTAAAGGGAAGTAAGGCAGACACAGAAAAATGTGTCTCATCATCCATTCACATGAAGACTCTAAAGCAGTCGTGGGTTCTAAACATGCAGATACGGTAAAAATGGACTCGAGGCCTGTGAGGGCAGTTCCAGAGGTCTGATTCTAATACTGGAGAAGAACCACCCTGATTCCGGCAGATATGGTAAAAATGGACTCGAGGCCTGTGAGGGCAGTTCCAGAGGTCTGATTCTAATACTGGAGAAGAACCACCCTGATTCCGGCAGATACCGTAAAAATGGACTCGAGGCCTGTGAGGGCAATTCCAGAGGTCTGATTCTAATACTGGAGAAGAACCACCCTGATTCTGCCAGCACCATCACATAATCTAGGCATCTGGCCTGAATAATAAAGAAGGCCTGTCTTTTCTCCTGCTGCTTCTTGCTACCCAGAGGTAAGCAGCCTATTCCACCAGCTTCCCACTACTGGGAGATTCTGCATTACCTCAATGGGCACCAAAATAACCCTTCACTTCCTTCCAGTGTTCATGTCTGATGTGTATCATGGCCCCTGAGGGTGTGACTGATGAGTAGATAGCAGAGGGATTGCATTCCAGACAGTCTGTCACACCAGAGTGCATTAGGATGAGTAGATAGTAGAGGGATTGCATTCCAGACAGTCTGTCACACCCAAGAGTGCCTTAGGATGCATGCTTGGTAAAAATCAGTGTGGACATCCCGTGCTCTTAGCGCAGTAGCTTTGAGGAACTCAATCTGCTTATTAGACTTCAGCATTACGGAATATGTGTGCATTTTACAACCCACATATGTAATGAGAACATGCATCCCTGGCTGTCATCTGAAAACTGATTGGCAAAACCCGAGAAAAGAAAAAATGGCAATGTATAATTTTAACAGTAAGAATATAGTTTCAGACATATAAAGGTATTTCTCTCTATATACTTGTTATTTTCCCTTGCACATTGCTTTCAAAAGATTGATAATAATAAGTGGTTTCATGTGGAACATGGTACGTGACCAAGTGGCAAAGACTTGATGCCCAGTGTTGGAGCCCTAAGAAGCTCAGCCGAGTGGGAGATCCTTAGGTTGGTCCTCACATGCTCTGAAAGGGTATTATGAGACCTCAAGCCTAGAAGCGCTTCTTCCTGCCTTGTGTGGGAATGATTCCAGTACATGTCTCTTCTTGTTGCTACCCAGTAAATGGCCCAAAGTTTAGGCTAAATTACTCTGTTCTTCCCTATAAGTTCACTGCCTCTAGTATTTTGTTATAGTAACAATACGAAAGTATTATAATAGGATATAGTTTACCTAGTTCATATATACAATCCAGTGACTTTTCATAAATTTAGAGTTCCCAGGTCACTACCTCCCTTGTATTTTAGAATATTTCATCAACTTGTTGAATGATTCAACTCAGAATGAATCATTTTGCCCTATACTTTTACTGGTCCTATAAAGGCATATTTGCATATAATTCTTTAAATTAACTTTCTCTGAAAACTGTATCTGAATTGTTTCATATGGCCCTTTACCTATGATGCTGTTTTTCAGGCTCATATGTGTCAGTGGTGATGTGATTTTGGATCTCCTTTCCACTAGTCAGGTGATTTGGGCTCTATAGATGTCACCTATTACCATGTGACTGGCATTTCTACTATCTTGGAATGCCGAGTAATTCCCGAGGACGTTTGCATAAAATTATTTGTGTGAACATGTTTTTTCATTTTCTGGAGTAGATTCATAGGCAGGAATGAAGCTAGCTAGGTTGATAAATTTATGGTTCACTTTTTTTTTAAAACCTTGAACTCACACGCTGCTGAGAAGTAAAAGAAATGTCCTTGAACTTCTTAGCCTCCTTCCTGTACCTTTTGAGTGCTGGGATTCCTAGCATAAACCATCATATCCAGTTTATGGAGTATTGGGATCCAACCCAAGACTTCATGTGTGAGACAAGTGCTGTACCAAGTGAACTAGCCCCATCCATTTCATTTTTTTAAAGAAATTTGTAAGTCCCTTTTAAGAATAGTACCTGCCTATAAGGTGAAAAAGACAAGGTCTCCTGAGTAAATTGGAAGTGTAGATGTAATGGAAAAGGGTAGAAGGGGAGAGGGAAGGGAGGGAGGGGAGTGGAGAAAAATGTATAACTCGACTAAAAACATTAAAAACCACAAAAAAAGAAAAAGCAAAAATAAAATAATTTTTTAAAAAAAGAACATTACCAGCCAATTCTCCTTTACAACTCATTCAGAAGGTAAAGAAGATTGGCTATTCATTGAGCCTCTCTTAGAGCCAGGCCTTCCAAGTACTGCATAGTCAGCTCTGCTGGCTGCTGTAATTGGAATGAAGTTCAGTCTGGACATTTAAAATCTCCTTGCTCTCTGCCAGACTAAAATGGGGTATTCATTCATAGGAATCTTCAGAAAGCAAGAAAAGTCTGTCGCTTTAAAGGATTTCATATAGGAAATATATATGAAATGGTATATAGGTGGCTGCCAGGAACTCAGTGATGGAAGGAGCCAGCAGCCCTCAAAACGAGGCAGAGACAGGAGGCCTTCATATATTTCCAACATTGATCTGTTTGCTAAAATGCAGCCCTGCCTAAGCCCTGGAGAATCCATCCCTCTTTCATTTCCAGCTTCTGAGGGGTGGGAGCACTCAGGCCTCTCTTCATGTCAATCACTGTCTCACTGTCACAGTTGTCACACGTACACCGTGGTCTCTTTTGCTAGAGCTTGCAATCCAGATTTCTATTTGAATTTATACGTCCTTGGATTATTATGTAATTGCAGAACCATAAACATTCTTTCTTTGCTTGCCTTCCCCTCTTGCACTTTACACCCTCCCTTATCCTTAGGCATTCTTAAAAGTTGCTTTCACTGAGGCACTAGAGGTGGCAAACTCATTTCTAAATGTTGCTTTTTCTCTTTTGTTCTTTAAGGGAATTTTGCCACATATAATGGTCTAAGATAAGACTACATCTCCTCAGACATTTACAAGGTAATTCATCTGGCTTTGCCTCTGTGGCCACTTTGAAGATTTGTGTCTTTTTCTTTGTTATTCACTGTTATTCTGGTACATCTAGGAGCAGACCAACTGCAGGCCTTCCTTCCTTGCTTCCTTTTTCCTTCCTTCTGAAGCACGAATAATTAAAAACTCAGAGACAGATACTGGGTTTGACCTGAAAACCAGAAAAGCAGAGCAGCCTGCCACTGGCTCTTACCTCGACCTCAGTCTGAAAATGGTGATCCTGCTTCCAGGAAACTCAGAATGGGACTGAGACTGAGAGCTGTCTCTTTCTGTCTTATAATCCTCTCTAGTTCTGCAATTAAGGGCGTATACCACTACTGTCTGGTTTCTATGGCAAGATAGTGTGGCTGCTGAGATTAAAGGTGTGTGTCATTGCTGCCTGGTCTGTAAGGTTGGCCAGTGTGGCTGTTTTA
>LOJH01017355.1:0-22329 GCA_001685095.1 Ellobius talpinus
ATATATATATATATATATATATATATATATATAATTTACTTCCTCTGAAACCCAAGGGAGAATACTGATCAACTGTATGATGACAACCTACTGCATAGCACCATCCTGAAGGAAGACCTGATGGAAGCTGCTTAGATATTTGTTGAATTAAGGAAATTAATGAAACAGAAAAGGTAAAGTAAACTTCTAAGAGAACACTAAGTGAGGAAATAAAAATGGAGGTGAGCAAACAAGTGAGCAAGTCTGAAGGCTCAATATCTCAAGATGAAATGCTGGAGAAGAAATGCCCAGAACACTCGCAAGCAAACCCCTGCTTCCATCTTTAAAGTTTCTATAGAGTAGTCAGTGCATTTAGTACCTAGAATGTCATTCCAGATGATACCACACAACGTCTGTCTGTGACTTAATAGACCAGAAAGAAAAATTAAAACCAGAAAAGCATTCAGAAAGAATAAAAAGGGGGCAAAAATATCAAGAGTTAGGGTGCTATCTATTGTCAAGGTCTGGAGGTGTAGGTACACCAAAGACGTAGTTATCTAGTAAATGCTTCTTACAGGTGCAATGCTCAGAAGTGAGGAAATGATTGGACCATAAGTCTGCCCATATACATAGGTAAATCCACAACTGGATTCCTAATTTGATGGTATTATGGTAGAAACTTTCCAAGACAGGGCCTGGTTGGAAAAAGGAGGCAACGGGGGTGGAGAGAAGAGTGTGTTCATATCTGAGTCCCTTCCTCGTTTGTTTCCCCTCTCCTGCTGCTAAGTGAGGAGCATGCTACTCTGCCTTGCTATAGGTCTGAAAGTGATGGAGCCAGTGCAAGGGGTGAAATGCTTGAATCTGTACTCTTTAAAAAAAACTACACAAAACCAACCAAACAAACAAACAAACAAATTAGCACAGATACCCTTTTAAAAGAAAAAATGGGACATGTAATCATGAGGAAAAAAGAAGAAAAAATTCATCTAAATTATATGAAAATGGATTTCCAGCATATAAATCTATACTTAATAAGATCTCTGTTAGTAAAATACAGTCGTGTTAGAGACTCTGAAAGCCACCTTCCCCCTGATACGATGTGACATCTGTATTTCATAAGCACTCTACCCAGGAAAGTACCACTGGTTTATTTAGTTCCTAAACTCAAATAACTAAACCAAAATAATAAGAAGGCGTGGGACTTCAACACAAGCAAGGCTAGGGGAGATGCTCTGATAAAGGGAATACCAAGATGAAAAGGGCGCAGTGTGCCTAGAGAGAAAAGGTCAAGAGGGGACCTGGCAAGTTCATTTACTGTCTGTCATAAAGGGGCTGGTGTCAAACACTGCTGCTGAGAATAACTGTAGACTGGGAAAGAAACCAATTTAAATATTTCAGAAAGTGATGAATGCAGAAACCAGGGCTTGATAAAACAAGGCTCCAGATAGAAGGGGAACGGAGAGATCTCAGACACTGCACACAAGATTTCCCTTCGGAACATTTGTAGATAATTGATTCCAGGCAAGAGGCTGCAGAGTGCTGTGCAGGAATAGGAAGACTCAAGTTGGAAGCCAGGTTGCCAGAGTAACCAGAAGTTCAAGGGTAGATCCAGTAACAGAAGCAGATTCATCGAAGACAGCCCAATACCTGGTGCCAAATTCTTGTTTAGGGCACTTGCAAAAGTCAGGAGGCTAAGGAGTCAATCAGAAAAATAGTTTAGAGTAAGAATGGAGAGTCCTTGTTAATATGAGACCAAGATTCAGTTAAAGTACTGAGAAACTAGTTTGAAGAGTAAATCTGGATCTGTCTGTTGATACAAACTTTGTGTTAGTTCAGGTTCTCCAGAGAAATGGGACAGACAGACGGGACACACATGTGTGGGCACATGCATGCATATACAAACATAGTGATATTTATTCATGATAGGAATTCATTGATGTAATTGAATAAATTATCAAAATAAATAAACTCTAAATTCTTGGTATTGGTTGGAGATCAGGAAAACCCAGTTGTTGTAATTTCTGGCTGAGACTCAAGACCTGAACCAGGCTCCTAATAGTAAGTCTACATTAGAGTACTTCGGAAGATCAGCATCATAGCTGTCAGGATAGAGAGTGAGTTATCTCGTAAACTACTCTTGGTTCTGTTAAGCCTTCAAATAAGTTATTTGGGAATTCATCTATATTTTTAAAAAGGTCATCTGCTTTGCTTGTAGTCTACTGGTATAGATGTGAATCTCAACCAGAAAGATTCCCACAGACACACCCAGAATGCTGTCAACTAAGCATCTGAGTACTGTATGCTATACTCAGTTCAATCTATAGTTAACCAACATAGACTTGTCCTCACACACCTCAGTATAGAAGGAGGATTGTATATCCAGTTTTGGACATTGTAAGACTGAGAAGATAAATTTCCAGTTCCATGCATGAGCCATTTTACGAATACAAAGCATCGCCCATGGGGGGGGGATCTATAGCCAGACAGACTCTTACTGAGTCACCGCATATACGGCTGAAATAACAGGATAAAGGGAAGAAGTGAAACATCACAGGGGGACCTCAGGTTTTTACAGATTTCATGTGATTAGCTTTCTGGAGGTTGACCAAAAACAAGGAGTTCAAAAATTGGTCACTTGAGGCACAATCTGATGGACTAGACAGCATGGAAAGAAGAGAAAAATCCCTAGGGACCTGAGAAGATGACACCCAAATGTAAAATAGAAAACTTTCATGGAATGAAAAGCTGGAAGCTCAGTCATAAGACACAAACAGATCTCTAGAGTTTTAACTACCTGAATGTAAAATGTGATTAAAGGAGATATATTTTATAGATTTGCAGATTACAGGAAGCCAGGAAGAACCTAGATCTAACTAAGGTTGTAAGAAAACAGATGAAATGATGAGGTTTCTTTTAGCCAGATCACAGGATGAAAGGTATGTCTATCTCAGGGGGAAATAGCCATTTCAGGCTCTAATTTTCTACTACACAAAATATTTAGAGTCTAATAAATACTTATGAGACTTATGAAGAAGTTGATTTATGGCAAAGAAATGAAATAGACAGTATAATAAGACCTCTAAGACTGGAGCAGTCAGAGACATACTTTGAAATAATGATGCTAAATAAGTGAAAGGAACCAATGGAAGTAGATGAATAGTTTTATCAGAATAATATAAAGCATAAAATTAACCAAATTCAAATTCAAAATATAAAATACTTCATTTTGGATATTTGATAAAGTAAACTAAAGTCTAGACAAAGAAGAGAACACACACACACACAAATACCTGTTAGATGAAAGGTCAGTAGACATCAAGACAGGCTGGTAGGAATTATATAAAAGAATTGAATTAGTACAAAAGAGTGTCTGGGAATTGTGAGACAATATCAACTGGTCACATGCATGTAACTAGATTTTCAGAAATAGAAGGGAAGAAATGCATGAAGAGAAAACAGTTCTGAATTTTACATTTGAACAGTCACTATAAGATGTACCTTTTCAAAGGGTTAGGATAACATAACTGGATATGATGTTACTGGGTGTTTCTTAGTCAAGATCTTGACCAAATTCACAGCCACACCCAAATCTCTTGTGTGTGCTTACAGTCATAGGGACCAAATTATGGAGGCAAGCGAGTTACCTATAATGAGCAGGTGAGATGTTGGGGGAAAATGGGGAATGAATTGAATCTGGCAAAGCAGAAAAGCAAACCTGGAAGTACTAAGTGGAAGTAATATCTGATTTAGTAATTCAAATTCATATAGAAAAGTATTACATGAAATTTCCAACAGACACTAAGACTGTAAACAATAGATATTTAATCACATCACAGCAATATTGACCACTAATAAGCTTCCTGATTGGAACAAAAGTACGTGGTGTGGGGAAGGAAGTAGTAAAGGAGAAAATTCTCATGTGAGAAATCTAGTCAATCATGACAAATAATCAGAAGACAGCAGATGAGGAAGTGCAGGTATCATTCGGGAAGATGCTGGCCGGAAGCAGGAAGGACACAAAGTGTGATGATCATCGACACAGAACAGGGGAGTCGTGGGGAGAAGACTGGAGCAAAACTGTTCTCTTCCAGCTGTTGCTTTGCTAGCTAGGTGTCATGTGAGATGGCTTGTTATTTCTTCTACACGCACATGTTACAGTGGTAAATAATACCAAGGATAAAAATAATATTGAGCAAGAAAGTAGGTGTATCCTTATTTTAGCTCATGTAAAATTGTGCATCTTACTGAGTTCCTGGCCTCAAATACACTAAAGATAACAATGACCCCACTAATGACATATAAGAACAGTGAGCAATTAACTGTTGATAAGTAATATGGAAGATTGGGGATAGGAATTAAAACTGGATTATATTGGACTTGCTTACCTATTGTTTAGGAAAATTATAGTGAAACAAGTTAACATTTACCAATTTTAAATGAAATATCATATTTAAATCAAATTATAGTTATTAAAATAGTAATAGAATATGTGAACTTCAAAATATAGGCAGGAGAAATAATGAGACATTCTTGGACCCAGTATGGAACTAGAAATGAAGAAAGTAAAAGAAAGTGATGGAGGGAAAGACAGAATAAGACTGCAGAGATGTCTATATGTGTCCATTTATAATAATCAATCCACGTGGATGAACCTAGCTTATTGAGAAAAAGGCTATCAAATTTAATTTTTAAAACAAATTGACTATAGACTGAACTCAACATCTGTGACTGATAAGTCAATGGAGTTCAGGAAGACCAAAAATATGTTCAATGTAATTGTTTGTAAGAAATGCTAGGCGTATGATTGGAGAAAGAAAGTCAGTGTAGAAATGCAGACAACTACAGATAAAATAAATACCAAACCAAAAAAATAAAAATAAAGAAAACCCTCATATCAAGGAAGATAGCATTAGAAAAATATGGTTTTAAAATTGTTTATACAAGAAAAACTAAAAAAGACTGGGACAGAGAAGAAAAATATAAGAGCTCCAACTTATGCCAACTCGACACAAGTTTGAGTTATTTTTGGAAGAGGGAATCTCATGTGAGAAAATGTCCCACCCAGACTGGCCTGTGGGCAAGCTTGTGGTACATTTTCTTGATTGATAGTTGATGGGAGGAGGGACCAGTTCAGTGTGGACAGTGCTACCACTGGGTTGGTGGTTCTATGAGAAAGCAGGCTGAGCGATTCATGGGGAATAAGCCAGTAATAAGCACCCTCTATGGCATCTGTTTCAGCTCCTGCCTCCGGGTTCCTGCCCTGAGTTCCTGCCCTGAGTTCCTGGCCTAACTTCCCTCAGTGATGGAGTTTGTCCTGAGAACTGTGAACTGAAATAACCCTTGTCCTCACCCAAATTGCTTTTGGTCAGTGTTTTAGCACAGCAATGGAAATACCTATGAAGACACAGTCCTTGCAGTGTAAAAGGAAGCACAATAACCGCCTCAAAAATAGATTCTGTCTGCTCATGAAAGAAGGTGGCGAGTGTGTCCAGAATGGACCAAAATACGAAGAGCCCACTCTTATTTGCGGTTCCTATGGAACTCCATACGGATGTAACACTTCTGGCGAGCCATTTTACAATGCATTTTAGTACTCAAAAATGGGCAGGCATTTGAGAACATTGGATATGAAGAATCTTCTATTAAGGGGAAAAAACACATGAATATACAAAAATGTCAAATTCCAGATGAGGGCAAAGAGAAAATCTGAATGCCAGAAATTAAAAAGAAAAGATTCTCTTGAGTATATAAGGCTGATATCATCATTTAGCCATTTAAAATGAAGATAAACTCTGTCGTAAACTATGTTCAAGATGTAATACAGAAATAAGATTAGAAAAAGAATAACCTACCTAGTTATATTTGTATAAGGATAAAATCCATCACACACACACACACATACTCGCTACAGCTGCGCTGAGTCAAAGGGAAGAGTTTATTGGCAGAAGTACCTCTAATTAGCATGCTCTTTTCACAGATCAACCAACGGCCAGCAAGAACAACAGTACTTACAGGACTGTTTGCCTTTTGTCACTGTAGCCACAGGCTGTGGTATGCTATTTACCAGTGCCCATGCAGGCTGGCTACGTACATTCATAATTTGGGGGTTTGAATAGATAAAACCTGTTTTCTTTAAGGCAGCCACATAACCTGGATATTTTTTTTTCCTCAGAGAAAATAAGGAACTCTCTTTTTAATGTCTCCTACAATCTTGGAGATGCTTCTTTTTATATTTCTGAGTAGGTGTCTGTATGGAGAAATTTCCAATCAGAGTCTGGCTTTAGAGCAATTGGTGGCTGAAGTATAGATTTTCATCTGTCTTGCTAATTAGTCAAACTATTTATATTAGACAAACCTGCTACTTAAAATAAGGAATAAGGGTGCACACCTTAGATCACAGAACTGATGAGTCAAGTCTCCTTGGTGTCGCTGTGCTCCTGATACTGCCTCACTATTACAATACTCAAGTCTAAGAGTACAGATGGCATCACTGCCACTTCCGTGAACTGAGCATCTCTGCATGTACTTTCCAAGTAGAATGCAGGGTCTTTTGACATCTCTAATCTTACCTACTTTATGCAAAATTTGGTTGGAGACTATTAGTGTAGCCCCTGAAACAGTGGATGCTGGACTAGAGTTGGGCAGTAAGTGCCATCAGAGCATCTTATCTGGGTGCGGTGAGGAAAATAAAATACAATCAGGGAATAAGGCATAGGGCACTAGACATTTTCAGCGTTTGAAAGGAAATGTTTATTGTTTGTCTGAAGATTTTTCTGGACTGAGAAGCTATCTCCAATTGATAACCACTTGCAAAGGAAAAATTAGTTTTCTCTAAGGGAATCTCGGTTAGGGAAACAACCTGCTCATAAGGGTAGGCAGCGTGCCCAGCAGTAGGCGGCCTACAGCAAATGACCTCAGTGACATCTTGGAAGATGCCTTGTCTCATTATGTTGTGGTTATCTATCAATCTGTCTGTCCATCCGTCTATCTATCTATCTCCCCCTCTCTCCCACTCAATTTAATCTAATTTTCAATTTTTATATTTCATTTTACTTTCTACCCTACAGGTCCTTTGTATAGACATTATAGCCTCTAGTTTTGTGTTTTTATAGGTTCCTGAGGGTCTAAGCAAGTGAGTCTCTGCATCTATATTTATTTCTTGTTCCTCTTCTGGGGCTTCCTTCTGTCTGTCTGTTTTGCTCTATTCCCATCTGTTTTGTTTTTTTTTTTATTCTACTATTACCCCTTAGATGCCAGTTTGTTTTCTATTTTTTTAATTTAATTTAATTTTACTTTTGGGGGGCTTTTGAGACAGGGTTTCACTGCATAGTTGTCTTAGTTGGGGTTGCTTATTGCTGTGAAGAGACACCATGAACATGGCAACTCTTATAAAGAAAAATTTTAATTGAGGGTGGCTCCCTTACATTTTCAGAGGTTCAGTCCGTTATGATCATGAAGTGCAGCTTAGCAACATGCAGGCAGACATGGTACTGGAGCTGAAAGTGCTATATCTTGGAGGCAACAGGAAGTTGACTGGCTGTCATACTTAGTGAAGCTTGAGAAAAAGACCCGAAAGCCTGCCTCCACAGTGACACACTTCCAACAGAAGGTGTGGCCCACATTCAAGGTCTGGCTAAAGGTGTGGGTCACCTAGCCTCCTCTAACAAGACCACACTTCCTCCAACAAGACCACACCTCCTAACAGTGCCACTCCATATGACAGCTTAAGGGGGCCAAATATATTTAGACTACCACAATAGTCCTGGCTGTCCTGCAACTCATTCTGTAGAACAGGTTGACCTTGAACTCAGAGATCCCTTTCACCTGACTCTGCCTCCCAAGTGCTGGGATTAAAGGTGTGTGCCCCCACTGCATAGTTTGGCTGTTTGTTTTTCCACAAGAGGCAGAAAGGGCATGGATCTGAATGGGAGGGGAGAGGGCTAGCAACTGGTGGAGGAGAAACCATAATAAGAATATATTGTATGAAAAGTATCTTTTTAAATAAAAAAGAATTTTCTGAAATGATCATCTGTACTGAAATTGGGAAAGATTTTCTTTGTGACTACTTGGATGGATGATTGAATCCCCAAATGAATATAGTCATTAGTCATCCAAATGGGGTTAAGATTGGTAAAGAAAACAAACAAACAAACCAACCACTGGAAATTTCTGTCAACGAAGAGAAATATGAGAGTAAAACCATGGAGGTGGGATATCCTTCTCCACATGGTCTATGAATAGCAATTTTACATTTGTAGTTTAGCATTTTTTAAGAGTGTTTATCCACGTTCTTCTTGTTTATCCTGAAATGGCAAGATTCATGTTAGGTTATTCTTGCTATGCCCAAATGCAGCAACCATTGACCTACTATATATAAAACTTTGAAACATATAGCAAGGGAAATACTGCCAACTCAGGGGTGAAATGTTGCTAGTGATGTCTTCATGTAGAATGCAGAATAAACATGAAGTTATATCAAGCTAAGGAGACTTGAAAGGAGTCAAAACACTACACTACTAGCCAGTCTCAGGAGAAATGAACCTGGCCTCTAGCATATTCGTCACTTGTCAGTCACCCCTGGGACAGGTCTCTCTCTTCAACATAAAAGCCAAACTGAAGACTACTGCCACAATGGAGCCATTTTCAGAGGACAGCGCAGTAGTACTCGATGAACACTGGACAGAAGGATGGATGACATTAAGAATCAGGATTGTATGTATCTACAGAGCAATATGATGCTCCACGAACATTCTCGTGGCAAAAATTACAAGGCTGTGCTGAATTTAATAGTTAGGTTATAACTTACAGGAACATTATGGCAGGAGTCTATCAAGCTTCTATTTTCTAGCAAAAGGCATATGCCACCATCATTAGCGACATCCTGGGCTGGACATTTAACAAGGCATTGCAGAATCCTTGTTTGGGCAAGTTACTTGTTACTTTGTTTGCCGATTCCCAGCTTCTTCTCCTCTCCTCACCTACCTTTCTTGCTCCATGAGATTTACGCCCACAAGGATTTGTGGCTGGAAATTTTTTGCTGTTTTAGTTCTTACCATTAGTGACTCTAGTGCCTAAAAGGTGTTAAAAGGACAAAGCTCTATGGTGTTTCAGAAGAAAATGACACTCGCAGAAAAGAAGCAGGGTTTGTGCCAGGACCCTCAGGAGGCAACATGGATAGAGATGGGAAGAGAGTAAACCATTTATGGCCCAAGTGTGGCATGCTGGTTTTCCACCATCAAAGGGAACTCGTGACACAGAGGCTTGTATTTCATTGCTGTTCTGAACATTGTAAAGATCCAGCTTCACCTTACATATATGAAATCTCCTGTTTCTTTTTACCCCACTTTTAATATTAGATAACTTTATTTTCTCCTTTAAGAACCCGACAACAATAGAAAAATGAATTAACAAGAAGAGAGGAAAAAAGGAAAGTTTACAAAGCAATTACTTCAGAAATTCTTTTCATATGGTGGCCTGAGAAATATTTTTTTTTAGTTTTTGTTTAATTAGGTTTTAAATCTTTCCTTTCTTAATTACATTTTTTTGGTATTAACACCTAAATATACTTCTATTCAGAGCACAAACATACAGTGATAACAATTAGCAGAATAATTACACTCTTTCTGTCAGTGTAACCTCATGGCACAGAAAGTATTACAAATCCATTTTAAAACATATTAAATGTTCATATTAATGAGGATAATAGAGAACAAGTACCAGCAAACTAAATATTGTTAATGATTTTGAGCTATTAAATTCATTACCATTTTCTTTCATAATAAAGTGGTTACTTGCTAATTAGACCTTTTTTAACTCATCATTATTGAATTCATTACATTGTGTGCAGTTAACCCTTGGAGGTCTGTGGATGTGTGCACACAATTAAAATGGTTTTAATATTGAGGAGATATAGGGAGTCCTTATGGCTTTCATAACCGTTGTTGCCTATAAGTGCTATATGTGTCTCTGGCAGAACACGTCTGGCGGCTTCATAGCTGTCACTCCGTCACACAATGCAGAAGCAGCCTGGCTTCATTCAGGTTATTATCTTCAGTATTTAGAATAAAAGTGCATCTCACTTGTTCCATTATCAAAATTAGAAAGGTACAAAGATAGATCAAAGAAAATAGACAATAATTTTACATGCCGTTAGTGCAAACTATTAAGGAAGCCCATAAAGAGTTATCTGCCAATCCAAATTCAATGAAAATTAGTATTGACCTGTAGAAGAATTAAAGTTTCAGAAATTGAGGGGTATTTTTTTATATATCAGTAATAATTCTCTTTTGCCTATACTGGTCCTTTTGTTCATTCAGGTGTGTGTGTGTGTACTAGAGAGAGTGAGCACATGAATACATGTGAATGAGCACATATATACATTGTAGACATACATTCAATATACTTTATGTACATGCACACATATAGTTTATACATTAATGTACATAAACTCATACACTTCTTACATTAACCTGCAACTTTCCTAGATTATAATTACTGTCTGGATGTTTTCCCTTTTGCTCTGTAGATAAAACATTTATATTTTGCTATAGCTATTAAAATTGGGAGGAAGGGAAGTATCAGTAAGGAACAAATTTTTATTCATGGAGATATTTATGGTTAAAATTTAATCTATTGTCTTCAGTAGCAATGAGCTCAACTTGTAAACAAATCCTGCCTAACACATACACGTGTGACTCTTGCTCACTAGAAGACAACTAAGCTTGTGTGTATGCACATTCATTGTGTGTGTGTGTGTGTGTGTGTGTGTGTGTGTGTGACGCTCTGGTGACTTGTGTCTAAGGTGACCTCTCTCAGTTCTTTCCTCTCTGTCAGTACCTGCTGCCATTGTTCCTTAGACAAGTGCCCACTTCCACCCTTCCCTTGAATGTGGACTGTCATTTTTGCATTGTTTAGCTAGTCACATAAACTTGAAAGGATTCTCCCAAGAATCCAAGTCATAAGAAGCTTCATAGCTTCCTTCAGATTTCTGGTTAGCTCTTACTCTAGAAGGAGACCAGTCCCCAATCAGAAAATAAAAACGCTTCTTGACTGTCATCTGTAAGTGCGGCTTCTCTTTTCGGAAACATTACTTGGAAAGAGAAAGTCACATTTGGCCAAATCTTTCCTACACACCTTGGCACTGGTGTTGTGAAGAGTCTTGTAGGCAAACGGACCAGTGCTTCTGCTTTGCTGGCACTGTGTGGAAGGCTCCAGGTGAGACCCGCCGACAGCCTCACATGCACAGAATAACCGTATAGCGCTGCTCGGAGTGGAAAACCGAATGCTCTCTCAGCAGTAACTACCAAGAATTTTGCCCAATGTCTCAGCGTGGACTTTGAACATCTTATTCTTGAACGTATCCAAATCTTCCCTTTCTCCATTTGGAAATCTGAACATCAGCAAACTGCTTTCAGAACACTGGAATTCAAGAGCTCAGCGAACAGCTCTGCGAGGCAGCTGTGCTCAACAGCCATTCCTGCTCTGGGAAAGCTGCATTCACAGTCTGTGAAATACGGCAGCTCTATCAGGTATAATATTTTTTACAGAACTGTGCTTGTAACAGATACTGTTGTCTTTACAGCCCACTTCCTTCGTGACAGGCACTGCAGGAACGCGGGAGAGACAACGGAAGGTCAGAGTGGACTGGAGATGTACTCAGTCACACAGCCAGTCAGATTTAAGCCCAGACATGGCCTAGGTCAAATACACTTTTCACTACACACTCCTGAGTGTCTGCCTGGAATGAATTTTATGTGACCCCTAGAGTGGCATCACCTCCATCCCAGTTCTGACGCCAAGGAGAAGGTTTTGCGCAGCCAGGATAGATGGCTCCTTACTGTGTTCACTTTCTGTCTCGGTAGCAGCAACGTGGGCTTGTACTGTATTCCTTAAACTCAGTGGCATGTAAAAGCCCATTGTAAAAATTTAAAAACATTATTCTGAGAACTCTGTAGGCTGATGGACTCAAGTTGTATATACATGCATGCATATAGCAAAATCTTAAAGCTCTGTACAATAAATGGCAATACAATAACATCCTATTTTTACTATGACTGGAAAATAGCTGATTTGGGTCTAAACGATGAATTAAGTCAGAAAAGAGAAAAAATAGCAGGAAGAATGAGCAGAAGAAATTCAATTGGTTTGGGGGAGAAATTAGAAGTATTTTTTTTTGAAAAAAAAATCAGAAATTACTCAAGTAAGTTAATGAGGACAGAGGAGGGAAAGTCGGGAGCAGGGAGAAGTCATTGGGGAGGGATTCTCCGAGGAAGCATTAGCATAGGGCTTCTGAGCAGGTGCTTAGCAACCACAGGGCACGGGTACTAAGGAAGAGGGTCAAAGAAATAGGCTTCAAAAGAAAGGCACGTAGGACTCAGAGGATGGTGGTTAGGATGTGGGAAACCCAAGTCCATTATTTATTATCCCTCAGTCCCTCTGTTCTCTTTCTCTTTATTCCATTAGCCTTTACGCATCCCTGCAAGTCACCAAACCTTCATTTGCCTTGTCAGGTAGGTTTACATTGTTTTTCAGTGAGAAGGTACCTGTTCAGCATCACATGGTTTCAGGGGATGCTCCGTAGCAAGGCTAAGCCTATGCATGCATTGGTTTGCACACACTAGCCCCGCTTCCAATTACTGAGTCTCAAATGAGTAATGACTTTTGTCTAGTGCTTTCTTTCCCCAAGTAGACATTGTGTCCCATTTGTTGAGTAGATTTGTTTGCTAAATAATTTGGTAACAGTAAGTTATACTATGCCTCACTTTGATAATATAAAAATACAGAGTCCCTTATTGGAGGAAATCCTAAGTTTAGGTCTGGATTATACAGTACAGTCTCCTAAGTAAAACTGCGCTGCTCTGAGCTTACAGCGTTTCGAGAGTTGAGAGTAAATGTGGATTCACCGAGTAGCCCCTTTTCTCTTTGCTATTTTTTCTTTGTTGAAGAATTGAAGCACAGAAAATATGAAAGTAAAGAAAGACTTGGGTTTTGCAAATCAATATACTGAAAGAATGTAGGTCAGGTTACCAGTCTTTTGAACATGCTAAATGTCTCTCACAATTACTTTTTAAAGGAACTAGGACTGGAGTACTGTCCCTCTGTGCCTGCCCTGATAAAAGGTGATCAACTCTGAATCAAGATGGCTGACTGAACAAACGACTTTCTTCTTCTCTCTCTTCAAAACCCATCAAAATGACAGAAGAAATATAAAAATAAATCTATATCAGTTGAAGCAAACCCATGGGGTCCTAGATGAGTGCTCAGTTAGGAAATCTCATGGATCTTCAGCACGTGAACTGCTAGACCAGAAAATACCACTAAATATGGGCATCCACCTCTGTAGACAAAATAAGACCCCTCGGAAGGATTTACTTCCAGTTTAATTTGTAAACAACTTGGAGTTGAACAGGTGAGGTTGGGAGGGGGAACAGGTTTTACCACAGGGCAAGCAGTTAGTTCCAAGGTGTGTGTGAGTTCACAGAGATGGAGAGAGCCACAAACAGAGGGGGCGACAGTAATGCGGATGATCTTCGGGAGCTGGAGGGACTCTGTGTCGTTACAATGCAGGTGCTGGGTGACTTGGATTCATTTTCAGAGCTCTGAATTGTGATATTGGAATGAAGTAAAGGACTTGCTTGCCCGGGCTATTTTAACAACCCCAGTCTCTCCATACCATCTGTAAAGAGGAAACAATCATGGAGCTGGTCTATGTCACCATATTCTCTGGGTCCTTACTCGACCCCTAGTCTTCTGTTAGTCTGTGATGCTTATTTCAGCAGAAATGTCCCCTTTTGGGATATAATATCAAATTTGAGGCATTAGAGGTTTTTTTTTCTTTAAGCAGCAGTTTTGGCACTTGGTGTACAAAGTTCTGAGGTTTTGCTTAAAAGACAGAATTCTTCCACTTTACAAAATATGCAGAGACTGAATTTTTTTCAAATTTGCATCTGTTAATTCTAAATATTTTATTCAATAAAAGTCTTCCAATGAGGTTGGAGGCTTTTGTTTCATGTTTCTTCATATGTGCTTTTGTTTCTCTGTCTTATTTATGGTGGAAGCTTCAGTTTTAAGTGAAAGGTAATTCTAGAAGATAATTCAAGATTTAGGTGCTTATGCTTGGTAACCTTAAAGTCTTTCCAAACTTCCATGAATCCCTCCATTCTTTTAAAATCGACTCACTTCACTTGAAAATACCTCCATCTCTGAGGATAAACTCTTTCAAAACCATCCTACTAAGGAAGACTATTCCCTCCTAGAAGCTTGCACCAAGAGCCCCTGAAGGACTTGCTAAGGTCAAGGGGGAGAGATATGATGCTCAGCTGACTCCAAAAGCCTCGTCCCCTAGTGCACCTGCTAAGGGGTTGTCTTTGCAACGAGAACATGTGATTCAGCACGTGTGGATCTGGCTTCACATCCTAGTGGGGGGGATTTGTGTAGCCAATTCTTTCTGTACAGCATTATAAACACAGCCTATTATCTCCTGACTTTCCTATTCCTAGTTCTTTCTTTCCTCTCTAATAAATGATTCATGTATTAATAATGGTAAAAATAATACTTTGCAATTATAGCATGCTCTTTTTCTCTCCAGGGTGCTCAGCGGACATTAAGTACATAATCATTTTTTCATTCAGACTTGTCCTGGGGGGCAGCTGGGAGGCTTGCTGCTGGGGATATCAGCTTTATATTATCCTTGTTCTGAAAACACACATTTTTGTGCAAATGCCCAATTTTCTGCATTCTTTAGGAGAAGGCCACAAAACTGGTTCTGAATTGTGAGGACTAAGAAGCCACAGCAATGTGCATTGTTCAAGGTCATGAGCTCCTGGAATTCTCAGGTTGACAAGAATATGGCCCGATAGATCCACTCAGGCTCTATACTCTGCTGTCTGGCCTGCATGTGTTAGAGGGCTTAAGGCCTCGGTTCAGGACTTCTCTCTTCCCTTTCTAATTTTTATGATCCATAATGGCACACACTACAAAGATTTAAGTGCTGTACCTTCGTTGATCATTGCTAAAGAGTTTCTAGTTCTCACCTCTGTTATGACTCCTGCCTTTGCTTCCCGATTACCATCTCTCCCTGGGTATCTATTAGACAACTCTGAGTCAATCCTGCCCCCCACCCCGACTTCCACATCTTGTTAGTCCCTCCCCAGGTCTTTCCCATCTTGGGCAAAGTGCTGCTGTGCGTGTTTGTGACTCCTCCCTCCACTCATATTTTAAATCTACCTCTAAGGCTGTACTGTTAGGAGATGAGCCCTTTGAAAGGTGTCTTTGGGTGGAAAAGAAGCTGCTTTGCCCTTCCCTTTATCTGAGGACACAGAAGACACCCTTCACTTTTTACAGTCATGAAATCGTCTCTCACCAAATACCAAAGCTCCTGGGACTTTAATGACCTACTCAGCCTCAGAAAGATGATGGATTGCTTTATGTTGCTTCTAACCTACCGGCTTCCAGCATTTTGTTGTAACAGCAACAAATGACCCAAGCAGACAGACACCAATGCCTGTCTAATTTAGGTGTCTCTTCCTTCTTCCCTTCCGGTCCCCTTCCTGACAATTATTTAATTTCATGGGCTGTACTTCCAGCATTATCGACTGTCACCCTCTTCTCCCCGGAATAACCAGCTATCTCATAGCTGTACCCTCTGATCACTTCTTCCAATTCAGTAACCCATTTTCATAGGAGCTACAGTAAATGCTATGTGTGATGTTTCTTTTACAAAGTAACTTTCAAAACACTCCTGCAGCCATGTTTGATTTCTACTGAACATAGGAAAATGCTGCCTCCGGTGACTGCCAAGCATGTTCTAGTCCTGCCCTCCTCCACCCAGCACTTGTCCATGGCACAAACTTCACACTGGCAGTGTCTGTGTCCCCTGTCAGATCCGCTGACTTGCCTCCTCCCTCAGCTGCGATCCCCTCTTACACGCCGTTTTTGTGATGGTTCCTTCTCAGATCATGAAGACTAACATTTCACCCAAGTCAGAGCCGCCTGCGTGTTCCGTTCATTGGGATTACTCTTGCCTGATTATTCTGTCATGTCTGCCTCCTTTGAGAACCCATGTGTGCAGGAGAAGTTTGTGTCTCGACTTTCTGCCCGCTTTGATTTTCCTAAAAAGATGGTGACCTGTCATAGACGATGACCAATGCTAACCCTGAACGAGTGAATAAGTAAGATGATGATGGTGAGCAGAGCTGTGTCCTGATTCAGGACACTGACCTCACTCTACCTCTGCTCTAACAGTGTCTTATGTGAGGGCAACTGCTGGAAGCCAGGAGAGCAATTCAAAGGCTGTCTTAGCTAAGCTGACAAGGGGCAAGGGGTTGGGTCCTCCTTACCTTCAAAGTTATAGAAAAGGATTTAAAAAAGAGGCAGCTAGGAAGCAGAATCAAGAAGTTCTGACAAGACAGAGTGAAGAAAGACTTAGTCCAGCTTTTTTGATGAGTATCTGAGTGGATGGTGTTATTAACTAACTGAACATCATTAAAGACCAAACGTAAGGCTTGCCATGGATAAAATCTGGTTCTGACTAGCCTTTTCCTTTATGTTGGCTTATGATTTTTTTTCTTTATGTTGGTCCTGCTCACAGACATGGCCCTGGTGGTTACATTGGTCACATAGCATGGTTCCTTATTGATAGCCAACTGTATCTGGAATGGCCATTTAATCCAAATTGGAATTGAATCTCATTAATGCTTTGTCAGTGTCTGGTAGGATACAGGTAACATAAATTCTCAAATTATGGGGTTGTGCCCCCTATTCAGCAACACAGGAAGTCGGTTTAAATAACAAAACTGTAGAGAGGGGGAGGAATGCATTACCCATTCAGTTTCCGCATAAAACAGTTCAGAAATCGGTTGTTTTGGTATCCCAGAAGTATTGTAGATTCCACTATGTTTTGGCCAACTTCTTTATAGTTAATTAACTTGTTTTTAAAAAACTGAATTCAGTAAAAAATAGGGTAGATAAGAATTTATATATACATGTAGTATAAAATATAACTAAATTTATATATACTTGTATAAAAATATAACTCTCTGCAGAGTTGCTGTTTTTCCTCAATAAGGGGTTAAAACAATTGTCTCCTCATGTCTTAGTAGTTTGAATCAAGGGAAAAATAGTTACTGAGACCATATACCCCAGGCAGTGATGCTCACTGAAGAGACTTTTGAGTGCAACATTTGGTCCCTGCTACAGAAAGGACAAGAAGCTGTGTGGCACCTGAAAAGTTTGACTGTTTGAATTTAATAATGACATAATGTGGAAGATGTCACAAGGACATGTTGTAGTGATTAATCGCTGAGCAGTTCAGACAATAATGCCGCTTGGGTTCAGAGGCTGAAGACAGCCGAGGGCTGGGAAGGCAGCTAAACTTCAATAAGAACTAAGGACAGAGGCTAGGGCTTGAAGAATGGTCAGGCCATGCACAGCAGGACAGGAGCAGGGGAAGTCCTCCCTGTGGCCACCGCCACAAGCAAAGGCAGATAGGTGAGTATACAAAGAACACAATCACTCAGTATCTTCATCTAAGGCTGGTACTGCCTGGATTCAAATGACAACAAAGGATTTCCTAATTTTCAGAAAATAATTGACCATTTCTCTCAAAAAGAACAGCTCTCTGGCTCCTAAAAGGGGGTGGTTCCTTTCTCATCAACATCTTTTCTACTCACCTGCTTTTAAAATTACTGTGGCTGGGGAGCACTTAGTGCAATGTCAGTGACCAGTGGCATCGGCCCAAGTAGCCATGTGGATCTCAGAAACATTGCTGCTACTGTAGCCCATGGAGCTAGAAAGAGAGGTGGGGGCCTGCTTGAGAATGAGCTGCATTCTCTGTGGCAGGATGGGACAGCCCGAGAAGCCTGAGCAGAGGCATTGCAGATCAGCCACAGATGGGGCGAATGGATGGAGAATGTGAGCCATGTGGAGTATATCAAGGCCAGGAGGCTAAATCCATATTGGCCTGGGTCTGACCCTGAAAGAAGGACACCTCAGAAGCCAAGCCCAGCTCAGCTCCAGACACACATGTAAGCAATACTACCCCCATCCTGCCCTTCCACATGCAAGGTCAGGGCTCTCCTAACACGAGGCAGATGCAAAGTCTCCTCTCAGCCAGCCAGAACTTGCCAGCTTGGTCCTCAGCTTTCTCGTTTGAAGCAGAGAATATTTCATAGCGAATATTTTAAGACTGCAATGGTAAAAAACAAACAAATTCCAAATCCTGATCTACTGTTGGAAAGTAGTAACATTTTCAAAAGAAGATGCCCCAAGAAAGTGATCCCTAATTCCACTCCCACATATATATACACTCCTTCCCCCCCTTTTTTTTGCTTTATGTTTTCTAATTACTCTCCAGACAGACATTTCCATTGCAAATCTTGGGTGCATCTAGCCAAGTTATCTTTCATATGGAAAAATCTGATTTGCCAGCATTTGCCCCTTTTCAGACACTGGGGTCATATTCTCGAGGCACTTACACCACACAAACTATCCATGTATTCTCCAGACATCAGCATCACTGTTTCCATATAACTAGGTCAAGGCAAAATGTTAAAACGCTGGCATGCAAGAAGGGACCAAAAAAGCAAGGGAATGCAACTGGAGTTCCTGTTCAGCTTTCCTGCCTTCCACACGGCAGGCCAGAGCTGACTCCATGTAGCCAGTCTTTCCCATCGCAGCAGCAGCATTTGGAAAACACAGTTAGCTGCAAAGTCCCAATCAGAATCGCTGGTTCCTTTCTCAAATGCTGTCAGTCTATTCCTTCTCCTCCTTTCCCACTTGCACATGGAAACGGAACAATTACAAAGCCAGTCACAGCCTATTAGCACATAAAAATCAACGAAGCCACAAAGTCTGTTCTATACAATGAGAAATTAATACATGCTAATTAATTTTGAACCTTAATTAATTTATATTTGCAAAGCACTTTGAGATTAACGGATGAGGGTTGGCAGAAACGTATTTGGGTACTGGTATATAGTATTGTTCTAGCATTTTGAGTTCATGGGCTACACAATAATTTTACTAACTTAAATAATAGTAAATACTTTCAGTAAAAGAAACTCAGGTCTCCTAGAACCACTTATAATTTTCATTTTCTGAGCTATTTATTTATTACTTTACATGTATACGTGATGTCTGCGCACCATGTGCATTCAGTGCCCATGGAGGCCACAGCAGGCATCAGTTTTCCTGGAGATGGAGTTATAGACACCATGTAGGTGCTGGGAATTACACCTGTCTCCTCCACAAGCCACAGCTCTTAACCACTGAGCCATCTCTCTAGCCCCTGATTATAAATTGCTAATCACTGACTTGCATTCTGCAGAATACGCTGTAGAGTGGTCAGGAAACTTAGGGACTTCTATTGTGCCCAAAGGGGAGCGAACATACCTAAGTGCTCTGGAAATTAGGAGGAGGGTAGCAACAAATCACTCAAAATCATTCACTTACCTGATTCTGGTGTGCATTTCTGCTTAAACTAAATTGCATCCCTAATGTTTCACACAATGCCCGGCTTCTTTCCTGTGTGCCTTTGCTTGGCTTTCCGTAGCCTGCATCCCATTTCCCATGAGGTAAGTGCTGCCAACTGAACATTTTCCTAGAGTCACATTTCCACAAAGCATCCCCAAACTCAGAATTTAGAATTCATCAACTTATTACAAAGCCCTTTGACTCTTTATTCATACAGTCTACCAGACAGGTGCCTATGGTCATACTGAAATGACTCTTTTTGTGACATATAACAAAGTTGGACTGGAGAAGCTAACTTAGGGGGTCTAAATCACTTTCTGTTCCTGCAGAGTAGCCCCTGGTTTAGATCCCAGAACCACAAGGGAGGTCAAAGCTGTTGGTGACTCTAGTCCCAGGGAACCCCATGTCTTCTTTTGGCCTCTGGAGGTACCAAACAAAAAGCCAAACACAAACAACAAAAGGAATACCTGCTTTTTGCTTACGAATGGTCAGTTAGGGAGCTGGCACAATCCGGATAAGGAAAACTGAGTTCTCTTTGGGCCATGTTTTAACTTATGGCAGCTGGTGCTTGTGAGAGGAGCCATGTTTTCACTGATGGGAGCTGGGGCTCGGGAGAGGATTTTTCAAAGACTAACTGGTTAGTTTATGTCTGGTTGACACAAATCTAGACATACCTGGGAAAAGAGAATTGCATTTGAGGAATCGCCTTCATCATGTAGGACGTGTCTATGGGGCATTTTCTTGATTGATAATTTATGTGGGAGAGTCCAACCCACAGTAGACAGGCCCATCCCTGGGCAGGTGGGTCCGCACTGTATAAGAAAGATAGATGAGCAACCAGAAATAGCAAGCCAGTAAGTAGCATTGTCCCATGGCCTCTACTTCAGTTCATGCCCCCAGCATCCTGCCTTGACCTCCTGCAATAGCTTCCCTTAGTAATGGACCTTAACCTGTAAGAAGTAGAAAGCCCTTTTCTCCCAAGTTGTTTATAGAACGTGTTAAATCACAGCAACAAGGAAATAACTAACAACACCAATTACAAAGAACAGAACTAAACTATGGAGTCTGTAAGTTCGGCTCCTGTGACTTCAGAAACGGTAAGGTTTTTCCCCTTGAAGGTCCTGCTCTCTTCTCCATCCTCCCTTTCCCAATATTCTGTGCTCTATTTAATAAAAGTGGATAAAAATAATCTTCCTGTTAAATGAAGATAAGTATAAGGATTACAAAAACTGCTAATTTTATCTTAGTGATGTTATTTTTATCCCTGAAGTGTCATCTGAATTTGCTTCCTATGTCCCTGAAACTATTATGCTTAGAAACACAGCTTAGGATGCAGACATGCAAAACTAGGTAGCTCTTGGTATATCAAGAGAAATGGCAAGTGAAGTTTCTCTTTCATTGTTGCCTTATTTTTTTTATTTCAGTGATTAAAATTTACTCCAGTAACATATGGTCCTTAGATATATTGTCATGCAGAAGTGTGGCAGTTTCCAAAGAAGGGAATTAATGTCATCTTCTTCCCGTGTCCATGAGCAGCCTTTTCTCTTTCTGAAAGGATGCCTGGCATCCCCTTTCCTGTCTTTTTGTAGCTTATCGCCAAACATTTATATGAACAGAACTCACTAAAAGGATCTCATTTTAAAGGCTCTGCCTCCAAATATGCTTACAGACTAGACATGTGAACTTTGTTTGGCTTCAACATGTGAACTTTGGAGGAACATAGTTCTTATCATAACTACATCAATATAATGCCTGCAAATAATTAAAGTGTGTGACTATTGTACATAATGAATCATGTATAACTGATAACTTAAGTCTAGAAACTACTTAACGTAAGAAACTCCTATTTACTGACACTTCCTTTTGGCTCTGATTTCCACACTTTTTTTCTTATTTCCTTCCTTTGACTTCTCCTACCCTCCTTTCTCCATCTCCTCTCTCACTCTGTAGAATCAATCAAAGTAACAGTAAATGTAAAATACATGAAGTGGCATGGACCACCCAGCAGATCCAAAGAAACAGACACATAGAAACCCACAGAGCTTCAAATGCTTCATTCAAGAAGACCCAGGGTGTCTCTAGTGAGACATCTGCTTAAGGATAAGAAGGGAGGTCAGGAGAAACACCAAACATGAGGATGTAGGATCTGTTCACCTAACTGGAAACACACCCCTCCGAACACACCAGACCAGCCCCACTCAGAATGCCAGACAGTTACAGTTTGGATTCCAAGTCTACACCACTGAACCGAGAACCGCTGAAGCCTCTTGTGGCTGTTCATTTCTTGGAGTCAGATTTATGTTTAGGCTGAAGGTCTATGCCCTGTGTTGCATCGCAGGCTCCCCTAAAAGTTATTTGGGTCCTTTTAGTGACACTGTTCCACAAGGAGATCCACAACAGAAGCAGTACACAGATGTTTATATAGGGGGACCGAAAGCTCTTTAATTTGGAGGTAATCCTCTGCTCTACTCCACAGGCTTGGCACTGAGTGACGGGAAAGCAGGTACATTGTTAGCAGCTCACAAGCAAAGCTGCTGAAGCTCTCAGGTTTTCACGGCCATTGTGCAACCCAAAGCTGGGCAAGCTTCCTGGGGCCTGGGTCCAAAGAGGAGAGCTTCCCATACAAGAGCGTATTACTAAACTAGAGTAAGTTATGTCATTTTACCAATGGCTCTTTCTATCCCAAGTTCAAGTTCTTTCCTACAGACAGTTCCCACCCCCTCTCAGGTTTGCTGTCAAGAAGTTCCTAGGTAGTTTTCTAACCCTAAGTTCCTGTCATCATGGTTCCAAGATAGTTGTTGCATCCAGTTGTTTTTGTCCCTAGAGATTCTTTTTTTAAATTGATTTTTATTGAGCTCTACATTTTTCTCTGCTCCCCTC
>LOJH01017356.1:0-10021 GCA_001685095.1 Ellobius talpinus
TTCGGGGTATAAGCTAGCCGTGTGGGAGCCAGGCGGGACGAAAATCAGGCCTGCTCGCCCCATCACTACGTCTACCCAACAAAACAAAGAAACTCCTGAACTCATAGTCTGAATTCGAGTTTCTTCATCATGGAACAATGCCTGCCCTGCCCTGCCCTGCCTCGCTCCACATCTGGGGCCGTGCTCTGCAGTGGGCTGGCAGGTCCCTTGGGTCCCTTTTACTCCATAACCACCCCTCCCTGCTCCTTGGTGCTCTGTGACAGAGAGGCAGGAAAAAAAAGAAAAAAACAAAACAAAACAAAACAGTTGTTTTGCCTCCATCCAGTAGCACATTAGAGCTGGCTTTGGTCCAGGTCAGACCTTTCTGGAAGGCAGTTCATGTGTGAGCTCCCAGGACCACTGTGTCCCACAGCGCCAGCCTAAGACCTGGATCACAACATTCCCGTGCACGGCCCTGGCTGTGGTTTTTCAGGATGCTTGTAGCTAAGAGCCACACCTTGGTTCTAGGTTTCAAAACAACAATTCTCCAGAGTCTGCCAGTCCTTCTGCACTGATGAGCTCAAGTTCCATCTAAAACATATCTCCTCTTCCCCAGCCATTTGTCATCTAAGGCAGATTGTGAGCAGAGTGAGTGCCAGTGTGGCTCTCTTCTGTCATTTGTCTAGCCTGCTCGCAGTGGGCTGGGGCTCTAGCAAAGGACAGCGCTGCACACTGAGGTAGCAGTGTGGCTTATCTGTGGTTCTGAACTTTTCCCAAAAGTCCATGAGTCTTTCAGTTGGATTTGTGGGTTTTTTAATTTTTAAAACATTTTTTAAAATTAAAATATAATTATATCATTTTCCCCTTTCCCTTTCCTCCCTCTAGTACTCCCATACACATCCCCTCTCTCTCTTAAATTCATGAACCCTGACATTACTCTTTAATTGTTGCTATATATTCCTAAATATATAGCTACAACCTGTTAGTCTGTATGTTTTCTGCGTATGATTTCAGGGCCCACCATTTGGAGATGCCCTCTCTGGGGAAGACTATTTTTTCCACTCTCAGCACCCAGTTGCCTGTAGTGGGTTTTGTTTGTGACAGGGTCTCATTATGTACCCTAGTAGATCAGTCTCAGACTTATAATCCTCCTGCCTCAGTCTCACATCTGGCTCCATCAGTAGGATCTGGGTTGGAATCCCAGACCTGCCATTGTTGGCACTGGCACCTCAGAAATCACTTAAACCCTGAGCCTCAGTTCCGTCATCTGTAAAAGGGAACTGGTGGAAGCCCACTCAGGAGGCATGTGGGTAGATGTCGTGTGGTAACATGATTTCTTGGCCAGTTCTAGGCACATGATAAGTGCTCAATAAAGAACAGCTAGGAGGGATGGCAAGCCAGCCCAGTGTGCATTTAACATCTGGGCTTGGGACTGACCCTCAAGTTGTAGAATCTGTGACCATTTAGAGATGGTCCTGTTGCAGGCAGGCAGGGGAACAGCGGTTCTGCAGGCCTGGTAGAATCAGCAGTATTGTTTGGTCTTTGTTATTTTTGGGGAAAGGTGGCTATCTTTTTAAAAAGCCAGGTTGAGTCAGGCAGTTGTGGCTGCTAGCACACACCTTTAATGCCAGCACTCAGTAGGCAGGGGCAGGCAGAACTGAGTTCGAGTCCAGTCTGATCCAGGATAGTCAGGGCTATACAGAGAAACCCTGTCTCAAAAAGCAAACAAACAAACAAGCAAACAAAAGGTCAGGCTGAAATGCCCAAATCCTGTGAGCTCCTTTCCAGAAATAAAAGTGAAGGGCTACATCCTCAACCACATATCTTAAAGCTGTAGAACTGTCTGTAACCCACAGAGCAAACATTCTCAAAGCAGTGGCGGCATCCTGGAGGAAGGGGGTGCCACAGCAACCCTGCACCTAACACCATTAGCTACCAAGTTAAAGCCCTGAAGGAGATGTACTACAGACCTTCCCTGAGGTAAACGATACTCGGCTAGCCTTTGCCACAGCTCGGCTCCATCTGCGGCCAGCTAAGTCAAGGACGGATCCACTCATTCATTACACATGCGTAAGCAGGCCTCATTTTAAGTAAACATTATACATAGTCGATAGAAATGTCTTCAGTCATGCTAATGAACACAGGGAGAGTACACAGCACTTTACTAAAGCAAACAGTCTTCCGGTGTTTAAGTGCTGTATGGACTGCAACAGGCTATATTTTAAATTAATTACAGGAGTCTCATCTTTTTGGCTGACTTCATGAAATCAAGGCTTTAAGTACTCTCAGGAGATATTGGGCTGACCATGAGGTTCTTTGTCCCCAGGAAGTCTTTGAGAAATGGTCCCTTGACCACAGGTGTGCTTAGACACCTGACAGAGAGCACAGGACCCTCAGGAGAGCAACTGATGCAAACATGGGGACTGAACTCCCAGTCAGAACCAATGGGCGCCCCCCCCCAGTTACAGCACAGGCCCACAACAGGGTCTCCTCACTGCATGAGCTCAACAAACAGGAAATGCAGAATGGAAAATCCCTTGTGGCTATGCCATAGCCATACAATTACATCAAATACATCAATTAGCTGTCAAAATGAACAAGAAAATGTTTAAGACTTTGAAAACCTTAGGAAGAAAACAGAGCAGGAATGAATACAAATCAACAAGGTCATTTTATTTTGTAAGCAGAGAATTCACCTAAGAAGAGGCAAAGTTAGCAAACATTTACAAAAGCACCCAGGCTTGCTAATAAATAACGAACTACAAATTAAATACAATTTAAACAGTAAAACAAAGAGGTGCACTGGTAGGCCTGAGGAAACGAAGCCTTTGCTGCTGCTGACACTGAGATACCCTCATGGAGGTCATACAGTTGGCAAGTCCAACTAGAAAGAGACCTGAATGCTCCAATAATATTACAAGACAGAGAGTACCCTCTTGGCCTGACAAATGGGTAAACTGAGCCAGGAGTCTAAGAGGACCTGCTTGGGGTTCCACAAGCGCAAGCAGCAGGCCAGATGGAACATGAGGAAACTGCAGAGACTAGAGTCCAGGGTTGGTCTCAACAGAGGACTCAGAGGCGGACAGGGCCGTTCCTTCAGTTTCCTGCTTGGTCTCTGGATTTAGGTCCTCTTGTCTGTGCAGCAAGTACTTTATCCACTGGGTCATTTCCCAAGTTTGACATGACTGTGTGTAGGAACTACCAAAAACAGGCAGAGCTATGCAGAAAGCACTGGCTGGTGGGGGCAGGGAGGTGAGGGCTGGAAATCAATGTCTCCATGACATCGGTGCCTGCTTTGAGGACATATGCGGTGACAAAAAGACCATAATGGCGGGTACACGAGTGTGAATATTCCAAGAAGCACTGGATTGTGTTCTTTAACTGGGTTATTTACATGGTATTTGAATTGTATCTTAAACCATTATAAAAAAAATTCCCTGCTACTTAGAAAATCTGTACGTGCAAGATGCTTAGTACATGTGAGTATGTACAATGTGTGTCCAAGCAGCTGCACCTGCATGTGTATGTATGTATGTGTGTGCATGTGTATCTGTGTGCATGTATGTGCATTTGTATATGTGTGTGCTTATGCACATGATTACAGGAATGCATATATGTGTATTGTGTGCATATGTATGTATCTGTGTGTATTTATGCATGTGTATGTTTGCATGTGCATATGCACATGCATGCATATGTGTGTGTGCATCTGTGTTTGTATGTGGGTGTGTTCTTATACTTGGCTAAGATGCAGTCACTACGCCTTTCTTTTCTTATATGCAAAACAGGCCTAACATCCATCTCTACAGAGGTCTCATAAAGATAAAATGACATCATAAGAGTGAAGCATTCATCATGGGGCCTTACATGAAACATAGCAAATACGTGTCCTAAATCATTATGTTGCTGTGATAAAATGCCTAACCAAAGGCAACCTGCGGAAGAGTAGGTCTATTTGGCTTACACTTCCAGGCTATCACTGAGGGGAAACCAAGGCAGGAACTCAAGTCATGTCACATCCAGTTGAGAGCAAAGAGAAACAAGCTTCCTCCAAGTTTACAGTCAGCTGCCCCCCTGCACCCTCACACAGCCCAGGGCCTCCTGCCCAGTGAAGGGTGCCACCCACAGTGGGTTGGGTCTGTTAACAATCATGACAACCCCATTGCAAGCATGCCCAGAGGTCACTCTGATCCAGGCTTCTCAGGTGGTTCTAGGCTGTGTCAAAGTGGCAGTTAAAACCGACCGGCATCAGGACATTTGCTAGGACGTCAGTGCACACACGTGAAAGCAGTCAGAGAGGGATCAACTGCTTTGCTGAAGTAAGTTCCATTGGGGTGGGGGGACATGGATGTTGTTCAGTTTGAAATGTGAACAAGAAAATGGCAAATAATGGTTCAAAAATGTTCGCACCAAGGAAATATTGAAACACACACATAATATAATATAAATAAAAACAAAGAACAGGGTACAGAATTCCATAAAGGAATTTCACAGGTAAAGGGATCTCTGTTCTCTTATTCACTGCCTCACTCCTGTGGACTGGGCTCATGAGTAATTGCAAACAAAGTGAGTTCATATATACAACAAAGTAAAGAAGTCCCCTGACAATATCTTCCAGCCCAGCTATTACAACCAGCACCCCAAGACCCCGGCCCTAGCATCCAGGACCCTGGCCCTGCACAGCAGGATCCTGAGGCAGCTTCTTCATTTCCCACAGTCCTCTGCTGCTCCACTCAGTGCAGTGTTGCTCAGTTGAGAGGTTGGTCTAATTCAAATCTTGTTTTTATTTGTTTTAGGATTTTGTTGCTATTTTGTAATAGACAGGGTTTCATGCAGCTCAGACTGGCCTCATGCTCTTGTTATGTAGTGAAGGATGTCCCCACCTCCCAAGTACTGCGACTACAGCTATGAGCCAACATACCTGACTCCAATTTGATCCTGCATGCTCTAACTTACAGTCTTTCTGGTTCAGGCCTCTTGCTCACTCTGTGAGCCCTACACCAGCACAGAGCTGTTTTGTGCAGTCCCTGAGCATCCTTTGATCTCTGTCCTTCCTTCCTTTTGCTCTGGGGTCTTGTGCCAAGCTTGGCTTCAGCAACAGATGAGGACAGACCAAAGACCAACTATATCCCGAGCAGCAGGGGGCATCATTCTAAGAAAAGTGTCTCTGCTCACCGGCAGGCAGGGTCCCACATATTCTCCAGACACACAGATAACCAAGGTGGATGTCACAAGTGACAGGCTTTCTTCACCATCCACAGGAAACCCCCTCAGATGTTTCCAGAGAAAAACACATAGGAAGTATTTAAGAATCCACCTGGAAGAGGAGACTGCCCCTGAGGCCTGCATGCTAAGGGCTGACTCACGTGTGTCCACTGTCTCCTGGATAGGGATGAAGCCCACAGGCAATGTGTCCTTGACATCGATGAGCTTCATGTCCACCAGCACGTTCCCCAAGTGACTCTTGGGAAGAAGAAAAGACACACAGACTATTAACCGGAACACATCAGTCTGCTTGCAGTCCTGGCTTCAGGATGTGAATTTAATACAGTGACCACTGCAGCTTTACCATAGCAGGTTAATTAACAAAGATACCTAATGTTCTCCAGCATGTTACCCAGGGACTATAGTGTGCCTCAGGAAGGAGGTACCCTGTAGACAGAACCCAGCAGAGGGCAGGTGGGCATGTGACCTGGACCCCACCACCTCTCAGGGTCAGAGGGTTTTAAGAGAGGAGGTTCTGGGATGCTTGCAGGAGAGGAGTTGCACCTGAACTGAATAGAGACTGATCATACACCAAAGGGATTGTTGGTTGCAGTTTTCAGTTACAAGATGAATTTTAAAAAAATCCCAAGAATCATAAACTAACAGAATGGCAGCCCTGCCACCTCCGTATCCCACACCTTCTGAAATGACTTGCTAGGGGGGCTCTTAAGAGTTCCTATTTAGTGGTGGCAGAGGGGTCCACAGTGCAGTTTCCGTAAAGACATCTTTTGAAGATAGTAGTTGGAGCACCATTCTATAATTGCAAGAGAGAATTCTCTGCAAACACGCCAGCACTTGCAGCCTCCACTTCATGCTAGAAACGGTTCTCAAGAAATCAACGCTATGCAGGGCTGCTGCGGAGATTATATTCTCATCTTCAGTGTCATCACAGCCTCATCAGAGCCAGTTAAGGCAAGAAAAATGGGTTTCCAGCCCAAATCTCTCTTGGTAGGATTATGGCAACATGTTCTGTGCGCCCACTTTGCAGAAGCACTATCCTCCAAAGCCTCATTAGAATGCATGCTCATCTCTGAGATTGGAAACACAGACTCCACCTCCATCCTGAGAGCACAGGCACCTCTGAAATCCATGCAGGGAATATTTGCCTTCTGAACCAAGTCAGACACTGTCTCCTTAAGCTCCTTTTAACTTCCTATCAGTTTATAATTGGGTTTTGTGGTGGTTTGAATAAGAATGGTCCCCACAGATTCATAGATTTAAATGCTTAATCATCAGGGAGTGGAACTACTTGAAAAGGATTAGAAGGTGTGGCCTTGCTGGAGAAAGTACATTACTGGGGGTGGCCTTGGAGGTTTCAAAAGCTCATGCCAGGCCTAGGGTCTCTCTCAGCTAGTGGACCAGATGTAAGTCTCAGCTATTGCTCCAGCACCATTCTTGCCTGTGTGCTGCCAATCTCCCTGCCATGAAAATGGACTGTAGGCAAGCCCCCAGTTAAATGCTTTCTTTTATAAGAGTTGCCTTGATCATAGTGTCTCTTCACAGCAATAGAACAGTGACTAAGACAGACACTGTGAAGTATCCATCTACCTACCATCTTCGAATATGTCATTATGAAAACTGTGCACTGATGGCCCCATCTGCCGCCACTAAATAGGAAACAAAATGATCTCTGCTCCTACTGCTCAACCAAGCTGGTATAGTTCTTGGCACACAGTAGGGACTCAATAATTATTGGCCAAATGTTTGGTTGTTGTGAAATATTTGTTTAACCATGATGAAAAGATGTGTTGTTTCTTTAACTATATAAATATTTATTGCATTTGCTTAATTATGTAAAGATGTACTGCTGTGTTACCTTGCCTACCTAAGGCACCTGATTATAATAAAAATCTAATAAAAATCTGAACAGCCAATAGCAAGGGAGAAGGTATAGGTGGGACTTCCAGGCAGAGAGTAAGTAGGAGGAAGAATTTAGGCTCAGGAAGAAAAAGAGACGCCATGGAAATGAGGGGTCAGTCACATACAGACATGGAGGAAGCAGGAAAGTAGGACATATGGAATGAAAGAAAGGTAAGAATCCCCTAGACAAAATGTAGATGAATAGAAAGAGGTCAAATTAAGTTAAAAGAGCTGGTGGGACAAGCCTAAGCTAAGGCTGAGCATTCGTCACAATAAGTCTCTGTGTCTTTATTTGGGAGCTGGTTGGCAGCCCAAAGAAAATTCCAACTACATTTGGTGGCACACTTTTCAGCAGGGTGGGTGCTGGTGGCCAAAAACCAAATCAGATGTCCTTGGATGGCAAATGGAAATGGTCACCCAAATTCTGACAGCTTAGTATTGATTATGGAGGATAAGTAAAACACACGCCTCAGGCTGGAATCAGAAGCCAGAGTGGCATGTGTAGTCTATGCCCAGAACTTCCCCTGCCCTTTTCTCTCAGAATCCCTGTTTGCCAACAGCTCCATGTTATCGCAGCTCCGGGGGCAAGGGCTTGGGAAGACATATGCACTTCAGTGCAGCATGTGGGGAGCAGGCACTCTCTAATGTGGAGGAGACTTCTGACTACACAGGAAGGCAGGGCTCAGCCTAGAACCTGGGAAGCTGCCTTTGGAGCAGCCCAATCTAAACTACTGTATTTCCCCCTGGGGCAGCTGCTCTTCCAGTCATTGCTGCTTTCTGCTGAGAAATTAACAACTGGGCATGCTCTGCTGCCCCATAGATGGCTGGGTATTCATCAGGATTGTGCCTGAATGTTTTCAGCTTGACAAACTGACTCCATAGAAGTCAACAGCAAACCACTTAGCAACCTCACCCTCCCCACTCTTGAGAAAATGGCCTAATCATAAAATCAGAGAATTGGTGGTGTAGCCATTAAAACTAGCATCAGGAAACCCTTCCATGCATACAAAATGGGAGGCTGCCCTGTTGAAGCCTCCAGCAACCCGAGAGTGACCCTCTTCCATAGGGCTGCCACTCTGGGATTTTTCTTTCTTTCTTTTTTTTTATATCATAGGCCTACAACACCATTAATTTTACTGGTTCCTCTCCCCTCACCCACTTGTGCTCTCTTTCATTTCCTCCTCATAAATATGAAGAACGTATTCCCAATCCTTGTTGAGCAAATGATTCATACCAGAAGCTCAATATACACTGACTCAGGGTATTTATATTGTCTCTGGTAGCCAGTATTTGCTAGTATACTGTAATTATTTTTGACAACTTTGCATTTAAGGTAGCCACAGATAACCAACTTAATATTCAAATGTTCATAAATCCTTCTGTTTAACATCCACCCTACCTAATCTATGTACATTATTATTACAGGTAATGCAGAAAGTACGGGGCATGAAAAGTGCAATTAATCTCACTCCTTCCCCAGGAAGCAATGTCACTCTAAAGCCAGGTTTCTATATTAATGGCCTGATTGGGGGAAAGGAATTTAGGATTCCAAGGAAGCTCCCCAATCTCCTATCCTCGGAGTCTCAAGTCAGCCAATTAAGACTTGGCCTGCTCTGGAGATCCCACACCCTCCTGTATGGTTGTAAAATGGTACTCTGCCAAGCCTGTATTCTGACTCTAGGCCAGGACAGACAGGCAGCCACCACTGGTTAGCATGTGCCTAGCTCCTGCCTCACTTGAGTCCTGGCCAAATGGGCACGGCCATTGACAAAAATTTGATCCCAAAGCAAATTCGATTCCCTGATTTGATCACTTGGATGTTGTAAAGGAGACTCTCATTTCTTTTTCTTGGTGCTGACGATGGAATTGTTAAGCACTGGACACATTCATTCTCTTTCCATAAAAAATGGTGCACCCAGGCTTCAGTACAGGGTGGGGGCTTCCCACCCTGTCACCCCAGCACCCAGTTACTGATGGACAGCAGCTTGTTTTCTGGCAGTGCCAGGGACTGAACCCAGGGCCCCATGCATGCTAAGCAAGTGTTCTACCTCCACCCCAAGCCCAAGAATTGTGTTCTCTATAATCCATTTCAAGCTAATTTTAGTGTCTTTTCTGAATCATAATGGACTTGTGGCTGCCCCCACTCCCAGGACTTCAAGAACTCTTCTACCTAGAACAAAACCTCATGGATTTCAGGAAGAAATGTAGCAAGCCCCAGTGCAAGCGACCCAAGGGACTGTGGCTATCCCCTGAGCACAGGGCTGGGGTGGAATGAGTGAGAACTGTCCCATGGAGTTTTGAGGATGTGAATACTTGGTCCTGGTTTGTGGGGCTGTTAGAGGAGGTCTGGGAGGTGTGGCCTTGCTAGAGGAAGTGTGTCACTGGGGGCAGACTTTGAGAGTGGAAAAGCTCACACCACTTCCAGTTCTCGCTCGGCTTCATGCCTGCAACTGAGGATGTGCGCTCTCAGGTTTCTGCTCTTAACATCTTGCCTTCCACTTGCGGCCACACCTTCTACTTGCGGCCATGCCTCCCTGCCTTGATAGACTTTTATCCCTCTAAACCATAAACCAAAACACACCTCTCCTTCTGTAAGTCGCCTTGGTCATGGTGTGCTATCACTGCAACAGGAAAGTCACTTAGACAAGGTGTTTGATCAAGTTTTCAGAACTTCCTTTTGAGAGTTCGGCAGTAGTGAATCCATGGCGGCTCACAGGGAGCAGTGGTCCCCCAGCAGAACAGAGGCAATAGGAGCAAAAGGCAGAAATAGCTTTTAAAAGGTATTTGGGTAGAATCCGAGGGCAAAGGGACTGAGGGGGGGCATAAGGGAGCAGGTGCATAAGGGTGCAGGTGCGTGAGGGAGCAGGTGCGTGAGGGAGCAGGTGCGTGAGGGAGCAGGTGCGTGAGGGAGCAGGTG
>LOJH01017356.1:10390-21648 GCA_001685095.1 Ellobius talpinus
GTGAGGGAGCAGGTGAGTGAGGGAGCAGGTGAGTGAGGGAGCAGGTGAATGAGGGAGCAGGTGAATGAGGGAGCAGGTGAATGAGGGAGCAGGTGAGTGAGGGAGCAGGTGAGTGAGGGAGCAGGTGAGTGAGGGTGCAGGTGGAAAAGATAGTCAATGGGTCTACTGATAGCCCAGCATTTGGTGTGATGTCACCTCATCCCTGCTCTATGGCTATAGTGAGCCCAAAAGATCTGTGCAAACACATCCACCACAAACACTGTGCAGGTGCCTACTCTGGCTCAGCTGCCACCATCCTGGTACTGAAAATGCATTCAAAGTAAAAAGATTCTCCATGTCAGTCATAAACGCTATACTTTACAAGCAGCAAATGTATTGCTCTTATAATTAGAGGGGAACTTAATGAGATTACTTCAGCCATTGTCCTGAACATGTTAGGAACAATATTCATAATAAAGAATTATCAATGAGCAACAGGTAGTGTCCCATTACATTATAGTCCATATTAAGAGACTGTTAAAGGGATGAACCTGGAACTGGCAGTGAGAGTCCAGGCTGAAGGGCTAGGAAGAGAAGGGCTCTGACAGAGAGAGGCTGTGACATAGAGAGGCTGTGATGGACAGGGAGGCTGTGACAGAGAGAGAGACAGAGAAAGAGAGGCTGTGACAGAGAGAGAGGTTGTGACAGAGAGAGAGAGAGAGAGAGAGAGAGAGAGAGAGAGAGAGAGACTGTGACACAGAGAGAGGCTGTGACGGACAGGGGGCTGTGACGGACAGGGGGCTGTGACGGACAGGGGGGCTGTGACGGACACAGAGGCTACAGTGAAAAAGAAGGCTTCTACCTTTCCTTCTTCTGAACGGCATGCTTTATGTTGTGTCGATTTTTTTTAAACTACAACCTATAATACCATTATAATTAAAATTATAAATTGGTAAAATTATTTCCCAAAATAAATATTTGAATTAGAAGAGACAAATTATCTCTGCCCCCAGAGAGGGCAGTGACTTCACGGTGGGAATAACATAGAAGATTGTCTGAGGACGCAAGGCACAGTCACGGTGGGCCTCATGCAAGGAGCGCACCAAACGACTACCCTTTTTCCTAAAATGCCTCAGTAGGAAAGCTCTTGTAGCTATCTTTAAAGTTTCCTAGTTCATGGGCTCAAATATCAAAAATCAGTATAAGAGAACTATACACAGGTGGATACCTCTCTGTAAAACATAATGACATGCCCCATGTTATACAGAGGCTCTTTAGAACAACGTGTTTGGGGATAGGTACGGGGAGCGGATGCTATGGTCTGCCCTCTGAGGGCTGCTACCATCCCAATCGCCTTGAAGGCTCTTTCATCCACAGTGCCCAGTGGGTTGTCACTTGCAGGAACAGCAGGCAAATGAGAGAGCAGTGAGAGAGAGAATCCTGGTCTCCTTTGGAGAAATATCTTAATGGAATTCACTGTGCACTTGGGGAACATGGTTAATAACGTTGATAATAAATGAAACATGGTGCTGGCTGCCGATTCTACCCTGCTCACTGAAACCACAGATAAATTAACACAGCAATGAACATAAAGCACACACAAAAAGAGGAAGCCCCATCCAGGAATGCGAATATTCCTGCCCACTCAGCAAAGGGAGCTGCAACCAGACTCACATTTTCTTTGGAAAACGATCTTGTGAAACACAGGTATCTGGTAACCTTGGACTTGAATAAGCCGTCCTTCCAGAGGTCAGCATCCACGCCATCTGCTGTCTGTGCAACCTGCAGCACAGACATGAGAAGAGGGTCACAGGTAAGATGAGAAGGGGCTAGAGGCGGGTGCAGGCAGCTTCCTCTGTACCTGTTCAAATTAGCACCAGCCCCAACTCTCCTGGCATCTCATTAGTGCACTGCACTCAGCACAGGGAAGAACATTTCCAAAAGGGAAAAGGAAAGCCTGTGAAAAATACAACTTCTAAAAATACTGTCCCTGGGGAAGCCATTGATTAAAGACACCCTGACAGAAATGGTTCTAATGAGGGAAGAATAGCTTTTGTTGTAATGGACTGTGAAGGGATTGGGCGGTCAGCACATTAGGCTGTTTGCTGCCACTTACTTGGTGGGGGGCACAGGGCACAGAAGAAAGCCCGATGGGGTTGAAATACACCTGCAAGGGGCACCCCCTGTGGTGGGGATGGTGTGACATCCTGCCCATGGGGGCCAGAGAGAGTTTATGTCAGCTTAGGTCTGTTAGGCTGTGGTGGTAGGTCAGGAAATTGGCTCCACTCTGCATCTTCTTGGTACAAGCTCCTAAAGTGGAATTCAAGGTCAGAAACTACATCATGACAGGAAAATAAACTAGGCTCAGTTGGTTCCACTTCTAGTCCCACTAGGAAGCCTCTTCTCAGCCCCCTTCAGGACACTATCCAGGGTAAATTGAGCTTTATTTGCCTCGCTGGGCATGACATCCAGTGGTGAGTCTGGGCTCACAAAGAGTTAATAAGGGAGCTAGAAAGAGGAGCCTGACTTCCAATCTTAAGAGAGCAGCCCTGGCCATCACAGAGCAGTGCCAGGAGAACCGGGAAGCAGCTTCACATTGCAGCACAGATCTGGAGGGGGCTTCAAGCAACCCGTTTTCTGACTGAGCCATGCCTGACTTTCTAAGGTGTGCACAGGGAAATGGTCCTTGGTCTGATTAGCCCCTGGCCATCCCAGTAGATGGCTGGAAGTGGTTCCATTCCCATGAAACTGCAGGCACCAGAAATCATCAACAGTCTCTGACACACATGCAGGAGCTTGCCACTACATCACTAAGGCCAACCTAGCTGCCTCCTTGGAAGCTGCCTCAGAGAAGCTGAAGGGTAGCCAACAAGAGAAAACCACTTATTTCTCAAACTGAACAACTGTCAGTTAGCAAATCTGAGAGTAAAGAGAAGAAAGACCATTACGCTGAGGTGGCAAATCTAACCTGAAACCTCATGAGGGAGGCTCCGGGAAAGCTAATGGTTAGGTAGTAGCCTCAGCTGCTGTCCTTCGAGGCAGGAACTTCTCAATCCACTCAAAGCCCAAATTTCTCCCCCAAGTCAAATGAACTAATAGTCTGTGGGTGCAGAGAGGAGGATCAGGACCTCTAGCAGGCAACAGGCAGTGTGGAAGGAGGACCACAGCCCTACCACGGAACAGGCAGTGTGAAAGGAGGACCACAGCCCTACCACGGAACAGGCAGTGTGGAAGGAGGACCACAGCCCTGACATGGAACAGGCAGCGTGAAAGGAGGACCACAGCCCTGCCACGGAACAGGCAGTGTGGAAGGAGGACCACAGCCCTGCCACGGAACAGGCAGTGTGGAAGGAGGACCACAGCCCTGCCATGGAAATGCAGCATGGAAGGAGGACCACAGCACTGCCACGGAACAGGCAGTGTAGAAGGAGGACCACAGCCCTGCCATGGAAACACAGTGTGGAAGGAGGACCTCAGCACTGCCACGGAACAGGCAGCATGAAAGGAGGACCACAGCCCTACCATGGAACAGGCAGCGTGGAAGGAGGACCACAGCCCTGCCATGGAACGGGCAGTGTGAAAGGAGGACCACAGCCCTACCATGGAACAGGCAGCGTGGAATTCAGAGGCAGATCTGAACTTGAAACCCAGTGGCCTCGGTAAGCCCAGGTCCTATGTAGAGCAGACATGCTGCCCTCCCCAGCAGCCACAGGGGATGTTACAGATGCAAGAGCACTCACTGCTGAGCACCGGCAAAGATGACTGAGTGCTTCCAGACTAAATTTGAGGGTGCTCAGGCTGTTGTGGAAGTGACTATTTAACACAATGTCACATCATCACTGACAAAGCCCTAACTCATCCCACAGGGGTTAACTGTGACCTCTGGTCCTGAGATTCCTTCACCATCTCTGGGACTCAACCTGCTCTTTTAAACACAGGTGATGTATTACGTGTCTAATGTTAAACCTCCCCTACCATCTATACCACGACCTGACACAAAGAGGCTCAATGGAACTCACTAAAGGAATGGGTAAGCAAGGCAACTTTTCAACCACAGTCAAGTGTTAGAAACCATGGCCCGTGCAGCTCTCTTAATATTGCTCCCAGGATTGAACCACCCCATCAAGCTAAGCAGGCGGCTCACCCATCCTCCACTCCACCAGGCACATTCTGCTAACATTGAGGCATTGTTGTCTGTTCTCTGCCTCGACCCTAGCAAGGCTGCTGCTGATGTCAGTGCCCCCAGATCTGAAGGAGGCAGGCAGCTCATCCTCAGAGTCCAGGCTTGGAGTCAGCAGGTGCACTGAGGACACCGGCCCCTCCCGTGGTACCCAGTGTTTGCACTGTCAGAAGACGTAATTACCGAGTAGAAACTTATGAGAAATTTGTGATACTACCTTAGATGGGGGAACTACAGGACCACTCTAATTTGAAAAAGTCAGAGACTGGAGAAATGATCACAGTTATGGTAGCAGAATCAGGGGCTCTTCTAGCAGCATGTAATTTCATGCCTTGCTAGATGGTATCACCGCACTTCCCAAATGGTGACTAGGCCTGGGTGGCACAGGCAGCTGGTTCCAGACTTCTCTGTTGCCAGTAACCACTTTCAGGTGCCCCAAGTTAGAGCTTCCAAACCCAGGGAAGTTCTGAGGGGGGTGACAGGCACAGCAGGGTTATGCAGACCTCACAGGCCCAGTCTCCCTGATCCGTCTCCGCCTGACCTCATGGGTCACCTTTTGGCGGTCACAGGAGAAAAGTGCCTGCTAGAGAGCATCAAGCTGCCCTGCCCTGTGGGCAGTATCCCTGCAACCTGCAGCTAGCAGACACATGTTGGTATGGAGGACCAGAGCCAAGCAGGACAGGGCAGCAGTCTGCTGACAGTATGCTGTTTGCCAGGCATGGGTCTAAGCAAGTCACCTGTAGCCTAATGCCATGGGTTTCCCTTGTGGTGATATTTTGTGATCTAACAAATAAAGCTTGCCTGAAGATCAGAGTTTGGAGCTAAGCCACTAGTTAGCCATAGAGCCAGGCAGTGGTGGTGCACACCTTTAATCCCAGCACTAGGTGGCAGAGGTGCAGACGGATCCCTGTGAGTTCAAGGCCACCCTGGGCTACTCGAGATTGATGCAATCTAAAAGAGAAACAGAGCTGGGTGGTGGTGGCTCACAGCTTTAATGCCAGTACTTAGGAGTCACATGTCTTTAATCCCGGCACTAGGAAGGTGGAGACAGGAAGGGATACGGCTGGGTGGAAAGAAGAATATAAGGCAGGAGGAGACAGGAGCTCAGGCACTAAGTCTGAGGCTTTGTAGAGACTGCACTCAGTGTAAGAACTTGTAGAGACAGAATACCCCGTTAAGTCTGAGGATTTAGTAGAGGTAAGAACCAGTGGCTGCTGCTCTGCTTCTCTGATCTTTCAGCTTTCACCCCCTAACATCTGACTCCAGTTTTTATTATTAAGACCAACTAGAAATGGCTACATTCCACTCCCACATGCCCACCCCTGTTTAGCCACGCGAGCATGAGTACCGAAGCAAACTTACTCCAAGTCATTCAGTGTGAGCAGCTTCAGGGCCAGACCTAGACACCCAGGGCTGCTACCCAGGAAAATGCCTTCAGGACACCTGACAAGCCACAGGTAGACTTACCTAGAATGCAGGAAAAGGACTCAAGCAGGCTGGGCGTGCCTGCCCATTAAAGACTGCCCAGCTATCACTCTGCTAAAGGGAAGAGCTGGGAGCAGCCATGGGGTGCTGAAGGCTACAGAATGGGGACATGTGAGGGCATGACAGCTCTGAGGGCTCTGCTTTGCTAGCAAAGGTGTGAAACTGCGCTATGGTTCAGTGTCTCCCCCAAAGCCCCAGCTGGAGTGTGCTTGCCATTCACTATGTTGTGAGGAGGAAGAGATGGGGCCTAGGAGCGTGACTAGGCCACATGGACTCTGCTTTGGAGAGGGTCCGTGCTGTTATGCATGGATACTGTACCAGTAGGATGCTTGCCTCATACCCTTCCTCTGCACTTCCACCATGTGACATCTGCTATATTAAGCACTGCAAGAAAGCCTTCATGGGACATGGCCCTACCACCTTGGGTTTCCCAGCCCCAAGAACCCAGAGCCAAATAACTTCCATTGTTTATAAACATCCATTCTGTAGTATTCTGTTACAGAAGCTGAACACAGGCTGAGACAGGGCAAAAAATTTTCACACCAAACCACCTCCTTATTTTTATTTTTTAGGCCTGAGTCTAAGCAAGATGTTGAATAATTTGAAAGGTCTCTGCATCCAGGTATGACCACTTAGGCTTTCGGCAGTCCAGAGAGAGTTGCATACCAAAGATTACCAGGCCAGGGAAACAAGGAAAGGAACAAGTTCCCTGACATCAGGAAGATTCAACCCAGGGAGAGAAAGCATGCTGGTCCATCTGAGGCCTGGACGCCCTTCCCTCAGTTTCCCCATCTGAGGCCTGGACGCCCTTCCCTCAGTTTCCCCATCTGAGGCCTGGACGCCCTTCCCTCAGTTTCCCCATCTGAGAGGCCTGGATGCCCTTCCCTCAGTTTCTTTTCACCATGCATTATTTATTCCCCTTAAATCATCAGTATAAGTAATTCCTATACCACAGCAGTGCACACAACAAAGCTATGAGGAGGTAAATCATTGTCTAGTTTACAGATAAGGAAACTGAGGTACAGCAAGTATTGGTTACATAGATAAAGTTCACAGGATGACATATGCCTATGGGCTTATGCCCAGGGTATGTTATATAAAGGAAAATAGCTTACCAAGAAGCACATGAGAGAATATATGCAAAGAACTCTCAGAAGGCAACAGAGCTGGCAAACCCTCTAGCAGGCCGTACACAGCAGCCAGCAATGGCGCAGAACCATGCAAAAGTTGAGCAACCACTGAGCTTTGCTAGTGATCTAAAGGAGAGCTCACTGGGGCTTTGTCAAACTGATAATGACATTTAAAGCAGGGGCTTGTGCACTCAGTGCAAAAGAAGCCCTGAGAACAGGCATAGCTATCACTGCCAGGTGACAAGAGGGACAACCAGGGCCTGTGAGAGAGATGCCTTGGCGAGTAAAGACACTTCCTGTTAAACTTGATAGTCAGAGTTTGATCTCTGAGACCTACATGGTGTATGGAGAAAACAGACTCCCACAAGTTTCCTCTGACCTCCACAGGAAGGGAGGGAGGGAGGGAGGGAGGGAGGGAGGAAAAGGAATAGCCAGAGCTAGATGAATTTGGAAGCCTGTACCAAAGCCATGAGAAAACACACACACACACACACACACACACACACACACACACCCCTCGAGCTAGGAGCTCTGCTTCCATGTAGACTCTGGGAACATGGTTGGCTGTTCTTTGTCCCTTCACTGAGGATGCCTGGATTCTGAGGCCACACTGCTGAGGACAAAGTACTGAAGGAAGATGCTGGTCACATTCTTCATGGGGCAAGACACATGATAAAACACATACAAACATGGGTTAAGTTTTTATAAAGGCTGGCAGACAGCAACTTGGAGGAGCCAGGGACGTGAGCTCTAAGGAAGCAGCTCAGCCTGGCTTCTGGGTGAGAAGAAAGTGACCCAGAGAACAGTAAAGAGCGGGGGAACCCAGGGAAGACAGGGGTGGGGAGGGATGATGACACAGAACACACAAACCTCGTCCTGGAATGGGGAGAGGGGACTACTCACCTGTGCCTTCACTAGGGCTCTGCCCATAAAGATGAAGAAGAGAAAGATGTCTCTTAGGATCACAGCACAACCTAGGAATGATGGCCCTGGGGCTCTGGTTTTATATTTTAACAGCCTTGTACAGAAGAGGATCTAGAAACAAAAATGCAAAGGATTTTTTTGGCTCTTACAGTTGGGACTGGGGATATACAGAGATACACAGGATTGAGGGGTGGCTACCTGGAATGGATCAGTCAGGAGATATCAACAGGGTAAGTATGAGAACTGGAGTTTGCAATACCAACCCATGTAAAAGTCACACGGGGGGCTGGAGAGATGGCTTAGCGGTTAAGAGCACTGACTGCTCTTCCAGGGGTCCTGAGTTCAATTTCCAGCAACCACATGGTGACTCACAACCATTTATAATCAGATCGGATGCCCTCTTCTGACCTGCAGGCAGGACACTGTATACATAAATAAATATATCTTTTGAAAAAAAAAGTCACACGGATGTGGAATCTAGCTCAGCGCACAGGAGATGCAGATGGGGGAAGCCCCCCAGCAAGCTGACACAGCAAGTTCCAGGTTCAGTGAGAGACACTGAACAATACATAAGGTGGAAAGCAATCAAGGATAGAAGAGTGTACATGGGCACTGAATGTACTCACATGTGTGTATACACATGTACACTCACCCACAATGCTCCCACATACACAAACCTGCAAACATACATGCATACCACACATAAATACATGTGAATAAATACATAATGGCAGTAGTGTTTTTAACCATTCCTCTGCTTTGTTAGCATGTGTCACATTTTCGGGGGGGGTCAATGAGCACTTACATCTTTTATAATAGGAAAAATAACAATTGTAAACTTTACTTGATGAGGGGAGAAGTTAAAAATCTGCTGAACTAAAACTTGAGAAAATCCTGTGAACAAACTGGTGCCCAGCTAAACATCCAAAGTACAGACAGCCCTAGCCTGAGGAGAAGCAGAGTCCCCAGGGGTGCCCAGTTCACACCCACTGTTTCAGGAGGACCTGCCCACAGCTCAAAGCTGAGTTTGGCAGACACAGCAGTGGGGCGAGGAGCAGGGGAAGGGCAGGAAACTCTGCAGACATTCTGAGGGCAACTTCTGGCTGACTCTATCAAGTTCAAAGTCCTTCAGACATGGTGGCTTGCTCAGGTCAGACTGCAGAAGCCTCATATTCTCAATTAGACAAGATGGGGCCCCCAGGAGGCAGAACCAGATCCCGCAGGAGGTGCACCAGGTGACATTAAGGGCCGGGCTGCCCCGTCTGGAGTCATGAACTCTTTGGCTGCTTTTGTCTCCCTTCATAATTTTGGTTTCTGAGTGGCAAGCTGAAGTCAGCCACAGAATTTTCTGCTGGAACGTCTAATGTTTCTCAGGGAAAACGCATGGCTCGGTCCTGGAGACAGAGCACTTATTTCTACCAGTCTCAGGGTTGGTTTCTCTCACACAGGCATAGGACACCTCAGCCCTCCTCACCCCCGGTGACCTGCCTGACTGCTCCCCTTTGCTCTTTCCTCAGACAAGTGTTCCCTGCCTGGACTCCTACCATCCCTAGCATAGCTTCACACTAGGATGGTCTTGTTATCTGGACTTTGGCTGAAGGACCAGCCACAGCACAGCCTCCATGAAACCAACAGACAGAGCTGGGATTTTTGGAGTGATTTGGATCTGAGTTCAACTCCTGACTCTGTTGCTCACACATCATGTCCAGATCATACTTTCTCATTCCGCCTCATCAAAATGTGGAAACACTAACGGGCACTCCACAGGGTAATCTGTAAGGGCTGATAAACACAGAAAGCACTCATCTACAGGGAGAGTCTACCCCGGACCTTTTATAAAAGCGTTAGACAGACAGACAGTAACAAGCATTATGAGGACATGGACAGCATGGAACCCTGCTGGCACTGTACCTGGCATGGTCACTGTGGACAACGGTGGGGTAGTTCCTCCTAGTGTCATCACAGGATTTAGCATTTCCTCTCCTAGATACATACTCAAGAGAACTGAAAACACAAAATCATGTACATGAACTAAGTCACGGAATGATGGGAATGACACAAATGTTCACTGACTAATGGACACTGCGCAGTTATCCACAGTGGAATATTACTGGGTCACAAAAAGGCATGAAGTACTGATGTAACACACCATGAAAACACCATACTAAGTAAAACGAACAGTCACAAATGCCCACACACTGTGTGATCGTAACTCTAACATATCCCAAAGGAGACAATCCTTAGGGAAAGAAGTCATTTAGCCATTGTAGTAGTTGGGGGCAGGGAAGGGGGAAAGCAGGAGGTTGAGGAGAGGCAGGGGAAGCAGAAACAACTATCTATGATTAGATATTGGTGACTGTTAGGTAAGTCACACACTGAACAGTGCACCCCAAAGAATAAGCCACAGCACACGTATTGTGTCTCAATAGAGAACGTAGCATGAGACCGTGCATGGCAGATACTCATCTCTGGCCCTCAACTCAAGGGTCCTATTTTATCTAGCGAGCACTTTCCCAAGCATCTAACCCAAAGTCTTATTAATATGCACTCAGATATTTGCCAACTGGCTAAATGAATTATTAAGAAAATGGAACACGGACAATGCAAGACTGGTCCTGGCATGGCAGGGAAACACGGGCAGCTTTCCTCATTCAGTGCTCAGGTGTCGGCCAACGCAGCCTCTTGGGCTAGGCAGGGTAGAACAAAGCAGAGTCTCAGTCCCAGCAGACACCACGGAGGTGCAGCAGTGTGCCTGACCTGATGAAACTCCTGGCGGGAACAGCAATCACACAGGTCCCAGGAGAGAGAGGCTGCCAGAGAGGGGCCAGCCTGGTCTAGAAGTGCCCGGCTTTTAACACACCCAGATGGCCAGGTCAGGGCTCTGCCCTGGGCCTCCATAGAGCTGTGGGAAACAGTCTGGTGGCCTAGAGAGTTCCTCATGGCTGATGGATATGCAAGGGAGGGTCATTCTTCTTGGTCAAGGAGCATCTGGGGACTCTAAAGGTGGAGGTAAAGACCGCTCAACCAACAGCATGAAGCTACAAAGGCTGTCACAGAGCAAAAAGCTACATCAAGCAAAACTTGAAAACTTTCAGCAAAAAATAAGAGATCTTTGCCTTAATAAAAGGAATTATTAAAGAAATAGACATGTGTACAAAGGTCCCAATAAATTTTACTTCTCTAAAATTAAAATAAAAAATTATGTGCTCATGTGTGCTTGAATGACAGGCCAGATAACAACCTCGTATGTTTCCCCTCCATTTTCACTTTTAAATAGGGTCTGTCATTGGCCTGGAACTATCCTCGTAGGCTAACCTGGCTGGCTGGAGCTCAGGGATCTGCCTACCTCTGCCTCCCCAGCACCAGGCTTAAATGGGTGTAACCACCACAGCCAGCATTTTAATTTTTTTTTAAGATGGCATTTGGAGATCAAATTCAAGTCCTCATGCTCACTGACTGTACTGTCTCCCAGCCCTACAACCAAACCCTCAGACTACAGGAGCACACATGCTCACTGACTGTACTGTCTCCCAGCCCTACAACCAAACCCTCAGACTACA
>LOJH01017357.1:0-11578 GCA_001685095.1 Ellobius talpinus
GGGTGGGGGTGGGGGTAGACGGGGCTTGTCTCTTAAAGGGACAGGACAGACGGACAGACCATTACATTATGTAATATTCTAACTTTAAGGACTGATGTGGTGTGTTGGAGAATTCTAGGAGTTTATTTAAACCACTTGATTATGAATATACAAGATTGGTTCTGTGAAGTGATGCTTAGATATTTTCTAATTACATTTTGAATGTTTGCCTAGTTTTATAATTTTAATACGTATATGGGGCATTATTCAGTATTGACTGCTATATTTATGAACCTGATTTTGATAATTCTAACCTCCCGAAGCCAGTTTGTTTTCTGTATCTTTTCTTTTTGTTTTTCAGGAGAGGGTTTCTCTGTATAGCCCTGGCTCTCCTGGAACTTACTCTGTAGGCCAGGCTGGCCTTGAACTCACAGAGATTTTCCTGCCTCTGCTTCCCAAGTGTTGGGATTAAAGGTGTGCACCACCACCACCCAGCTTGTTTTTTTAATCTTTTAATATAGCAGTATCTTAAATTTCTCTTACTGCTTCATTGGCATATTATTTCATAAGTCATCTGAGTCAGTTCACTCCCTCAGAGGCTCATATCCTTAAGACCACCAGGCTGTGGCATACTCTTGGGTGGTAGAACTATCAGGAAGTGATAGATTGGTAGAAATACATTAGATCATGGGACGAGGTGCTCTGGAAGAGAGTGTTGGCTTCTTGGCTTTGTGAGGTGAACAGGTGTCCTCTTTCACATGTTCCTGCTCACTCTCTCTCTCTCTCTCTCTCTCTNTATATATATATATATATATATATATGCCCAGAATAATAGAATTTGTTCATCAAGGACTGAACTTCTGAAACCATGAGCCAAAATAAAAATTTACCCCTCACAAGTTGCTTATCTCTGGTGTTTTGTTCCTGTGATGGGAAAACTGACTTACTTTGTGAACTAATTTAATAAAATGGCCATTTTATATATATTAAAAAGCTTGATTGACTTCTGTAATTTTAACTTTGTAAGTAATTTTGAAGCCTCTAAAATTTTTTTGTGTTTTTTTTGAAATAAAAGCGTATATTAGTTATTGTTCTGTTGCTGTGCTGAAACACCATGACCAAAGCTGATTATAAAAGGAAGCTTAAATTGGAGGCTTGCTTACAGTTTCAGAGGGTTAGGGTTAGTTTATGGTTATCTTGACAGAGAGTGGATGTCAGTTAGGCATTGTTCTGGAGCAGTAGCTGAGAGCTCACAGTGATACTCAAATTGCAGGCAGAAATAGACAAAGTGGGCCTGGTGTGGGCTTTTGAAATGACACTCCTCCTCCAACAAGGCCATGCTTACTAATCTTTCCCAAGAGTTCCACTAACTGGGAAGCAAGCATTCCTGTGTCTGAGCCGGTGGGCCATTCTCATTCAAAACACCACATTCCACTCCTTGACCCCCATAGGCTTGTAGTCATATTATAATGCAAAATACATTCAGTTAAACTTCAAAAGTCTCCATAGACTTTCATTTTCAATGCTATTTCAAAAGTTCAAAGTCTCCCCTGAGACTCAAGGCAATCTCACAGGGGAAAAGCAACTTGCATATTTCCAACATAAAATGGCACCTAGTAGACATTACCATTCTGAAAAAGGAGGAAAGGGTATATAGAGGGGAAGTATTGAGCAAAAGCAAGATTGAAATCTTGCAGGACAAACTCCAAATTTTTAGAGGGTTCCTCCAGTCTTGCAACACACTTTCCTCTCTTGGGCTGGCTCCACTTCCTGTATACAGCTCTCCTTGGCAGCTGTCTCATTGCAGCAGTGTTACCTCCAACATCTCTGGTCTTTAATGCAATCTTGGTTTCTCTTTCATAGCTGTTCTCTCTGGGCCTCCGGGGAGGGACTCCCTTGTCACAGGTCTGGTGCTAGTGGCTTTCCATGACTGGGGAGGAAGATTACACAACCCGTGTCCTATATCCTCTTGATTCTAAATCCAGATCCACCTGGCCAGTGATGCCAAGTTCTAATGCTTGCTGGGGCTGGAACCTGTGCCCTGTTGGAGCAGGGAGGCCGCCTGGCTAGCTTAGACCCGAAATAATCACACAGAAACTGTATTAGTTAAATCATTGCTTGACCCATTAGTTCTAGCTTCTTATTGGCTAACATTTATATTAATTTAATCCATTTCTATTAATCTGTATATTGCCATGGGGATGTGGCTTACCAGCAAGATTCTAACCGGCATCTGACTCCGGCGGCTCCATGGCATCTCTCTGACTCCACCTCCTTTCTCCCAGCATTCAATTTAGTGTCCCCCCCGCCTATTTAAGTTCTGCCCTATCTACAGGCCAAGGCAGTTTTCTTTAATCATTAATGGTAATCACAGCATACAGAGGGGACTACCACAGCAGTGCCCCATCTTGAATAACATTTACATAGCTTTCTTTGTTGTTTAGGCATTAGGAAATCCCTCAGACCTTTTCCTTTCACAGGTTTCAGGATTAGCTGGGTCTGATCTTGCTCTGAGGTTACCACTCTTTCGATTTCATCATAATACCCAAAACACCAAGTAATTACACTCTAGGTCAAGATATCTTTGTTAGTATCCACACCTTAAGTCAAACCTCTTGTCAATAGCCTTGAAGGAGCAAGAATAGGCCTGAACTCTCTGACCTTTAGTCAAGGTGGAATGGACCCACTTCTCTGGGCTCCCACATGTGAACACTGTTTGCCAGGCATGGTTTTGTTTTACCTGAAGTTTAAAATTTTTATTTTGAGTCAGGAGGTGGTGGCACACACCTTTAATCCAAGCACTCAGAGGCAGGTGGATCTCTGAGTTCGAGGCCAGCCTGGTCTACAAGAGCTAGTTCCNNGTCTACAAGAGCTAGTTCCAGGACAGGTTCCAGAGCTACAGAGAAACCCTGTCTTTAAAATCACCCTATTCTCCAAAAAATTTTTTTGGGTTGTCTTTGGAAGTTGTCATTGTTGCATAATTTTGTATTTGGGAGATGAATTAAATACCTTCTTGTGATTTCCTACAAGCAAGTCAAATGTGGAGGTGCAATGAGTAGTTTTTAAGCTTAAATATTTTGGCTGGATTTAATTACCTCAAGGGATAAGGCTATATGATGGGCCAGTGGTTTACCAAATTATTTTTTATTTTCTGAATCTAGATGTCACTGAAGGTTAATGCGTCCTTTTTTCTTCACTAGAGATTGAGTTAAAATCCATTTTTAGGGCATGAGTATAAATGAATTTGTTGTTGTTTTTCCTCCTTGGGGACACTTTGATCATTTTGTGAGTCTGCCTTTCCATTTGGAATTACTGGCAGCTTGCACAGGGCCCAGGGGCTGTCATAGCAGGGGCAGTTGCAAGTCAGTGTGAAAATGAATGGGCAGGCTTCAGAGGGCAGAGCTGGCCCAGGGCTTGTCAATCTTCCACTCCTTGATTCTTTCCTGCTTTAACTTAAGAAAACTTATTTGATACTGACAGTTGATTATATCACATCACAGAACAAGTGATGTGTTTATGGGTGAGCTGTTGTACTTTAATACTATTATGTTTAGGTCATTTTGGGCTGGTTTGTATTTGACAGCCACAGCTTTCTGTCTTCATTGTCTATAAGCTCCCAGATGACTCCTTTGTCCACTGTAGGTCTGTGATTAATATTTTTGATCACCAATGCATTTAATGATTTTTATTAACTATTGCTCTTACATGAATGATTTAGTTTTTAGTTTTTAGGGTCGTATTTGTATCTATAATCAGTTTTAATGGTATCACCCATTCGTAAATGGTGCTATTATTATGCATAGCTACCCCTATCAGAAATAGTGAGAAAATATCCTGTGTAGAGAATAACTATATTTTTAGTTCTTTAGGGAGCTGGGATTTTTTTTTCTCTTCAGACTTAGGTTGAAGTCACCATTTTTTCCTTTTCTCATCTTCCTTTTCCTTGTTCCCTTTAAGTTCCCTTCACCTTTTGCCCCACTCCTGAGTAATAATAGAGAACCTCCTTCACCTTTTCCTTTCAAAATATGAAAGAGCATTATCACATAGAAAAATAATTGAATTTACACAAAGAAATGAGATCATACCTCATGTGCTCCTCCTCATCCCACAGTTGTCACTTTAATTTTTAAAGTCAGTTACTTTTGGTTCCCTGTCTTTCAACTTCTCTATTATAGGCGTTCCTGTATGATTTGATTCATTCAGTCCTTCTTGTCTTTAAAACCCCTTAAGCCATCTTAAGAGCATCTCCTTTGTTATCTTCGGTTCTCCATTTCAGTCCCCTCTGTTTAATCAGAATGGATCAGGATATCAAGAGGTCATGATTGTTACTTCCCACCAGTAGTATGCATGCCAAAGTGCATTTACCTCCAAATGCATGTGCATATGAGAAAAATGAGAGAGACTGCTTGGTTCTTTATAGATACATATGTGACCTTACCCAACAGAGTTCTATTTAGCTCATGATCACCTTGAGAATAAGCTAATAAAATATTCATGCAATGTGCTTTGACTTGTCTTAAAGAGTAAGTTTTATTAAAGTTGATTTAAGCCAGTGTGGTGGTTTCGTGCTAGGGAGCCTAAGGCAAGAATAATGTGAGTTTGAAGCCACCTAGGACTACATAGTGAGACCCTGTCCCCAAACAAACAACCCAAACTAAAAATACTCCCTCAAAAGAAGTTGATTTCAACCATCAGCATTTGAGATTCTAGTGAAAATATGAGATTCTAGTGAAATTTATATAGTTCTTTTACACGTGTCCTTGGACAAGCAATGTGTATGGGAGTAAGCAGTACCTAGAGCTTTGCTGTGTTTCCTACATGCCTTTATATAGTCCTTTGTCAGGGTTTTCTTTTCTTTTTCTCTTGTGTTCTATTTATCTTAGCAAAACCTCAAGGGCCATACTAGGTTAATCCACATGATACTCTGCAAGCCTGATATTGCATACGCAGCTCTCAGAAACTCCCATTCTTTCTTACTTATACTATGGCAAGATTCATTAGCTGTACTTACTTGGCTCTTTTCCCTTTCAGGTGTCAGCAGTGGAGTCTTTGGAGGGCCCACTGCTCCAGGTGGAGGGACTCAGTGACCTCAGGCTGGAACTTCACAGCAAGAAGATGAACCTGCACTTGGTTCTCATAGAGGAACTGCACCGGCACCTGTACATCAAATCCACTAGCCGCGTTGTGCAGCGGAACAAAGAAAAAGGGAAGATGAGGTTGGTTAAAGAGTGTCTCTCTTGTAGCGACTTGTGGCAGTGACATATTTGAAGAAACATACTCTGTATTCCAGAACATTATGATTTATTTTCTTCATCCTGCAATATGCTGTCTCTGAACTCATAGATGGTTTTATAATAGCAAATATGCCATATTCAGAGAGGCTAACATCACAATTTGTTCATTCCTTGTATATTTGTTCTGGTCCTCTTATGTAAGGGTATGGAAGAAATACCTCCTGTGGACCTGTTACGTAGGGATCAGAGACACTTTTATGCTCTTAGAAGGACCTGAGAAAGAACTCCTTAAATTGAACAGTGAGGTCAGCAATAATAAAAATTAGAGAGATATATGAACTGAAGTTAGTGAGTAACTACTACAGAGTTACTTCAAGGCTTGATGTAAATAGGGTAACTGTCGGTTGCCTTTTTAGTAATGTATTCTACTGGGGTCACTGTGAGCAACAGAGCTTCTTTCCAGTGTCTGGTGCTGGATAAATCATAAAACAGAATCATTTTGAATTTTGTGTAAATGTCTGTGTACGTTTATGAGCATTGCTTTGCTATCTCAGGGAAGGGTTTTTACTTAAATAAAGCAAGAAAAATTTGGAGACTTCAGGTTGAGATTTCTCAGTAGATATGTGAAACATTCACAATAATTTAGATATTGTGTTGGTTAATTTTGATTGTCAACTTGATTAGATTAATAAATGAGTAGAGTATTATTGGGATATACCTTTAAGTATATCTGTGATTGCATTTTCTGAGAGGATGAATATATTAGGAGGATTCATCCTGGTGGCATCCAATGGGCTGAGATTGAGATGTGAATAAAAAGGGAAATGGAGAAAGACAGCTGAGCATATGCTAAACTGAGATATGAAGAGTCCTAGCCTCCTTGCTTCTCCACTACGAAGCCGTCTGCTACCATGCTTCCCCACCTTGTCCTGTATATCTACTTACTCTGAACCACACAAGAAACTTCCTTTCCTTTAATTTGTTGTTGGCTTATTATTATTATTATTATTATTATTATTATTATTTTTATTTTTATTTTTTTCTGAGACAGGGTTTCTCTGAGTAACAGCCCTAGCTGTCCTGGAACTTGCTCTGTAGACCAGGCTGTCCTGGAACTCACAGAGATCTGACTACCTCTGCCTCCTGAGTGCTGGGATTAAAGAAAGGCGTGTGCCACGACTGTCGGTGGCTTTTTTCTTGGGTCATATTTTTGGAGCAGTAATGTTCACAACAACCTCTCCTCCCCTCCCTTAAGAGGATGAGTGCATTATTACTTTTGGTTTGGGCCTTTGCTTTTGTGAGTCATTAGGATAAATGAGTCAGTCTTGAAACATTTGTGCTTGCTATGTTCTCTCTTTCCTCTGCCATTGCCTTGCTGTACTTGGTCCCCGGAGAATGAGAGGGACAGATGTAAGGAACCAACCCAAGATCTACCCAGCCTGGCCGAGAGTCACCAAAATACTTGCTTATTGATGAACTTTTCTGATCTTTATGTTTGTATGCAGCAAGCATGCAACAACTTCTATGAAGCAGTGTGCTGTATGAACATAATAGAGACCTTAAACAGGACAGAAACATAAAGTGTCAGAAAACCAAAAGTAAATCAAGAAATTTAAGTCTTAATTTAAAATTTTAGTAAGAAAACCTGACATTGTGGTGCACACCTTGAATGCCTCTTTAATGCTAGCACTTGGGAACTTGGGAACCAGAGGCAGGTAGATCTCTGTAGTTTTTTTTTAACCCTTTATGGGCCCACCACCCAGCTCCCAAATAAATATATGGAGACTTATTCTTACTTATGAATGCCCAGTCTTAACTTGGCTTGTTTCTTGCCAGCTTTTCTAACTTAAATTATCCCATTTCTCTTTACCTATGTTTGCCTCTGGGCTTTTACCTTTCTTTATTCTATATTATCTTTCTTTCCTTCTTACTCTGTAGCTGACTGGGTGACTTCCCCTGGTGTCCTCCTCTCTTCCTTTTTTTGCTCCTCCCTCTTCTTTTCCAGATTTCTTCTTTATATTATCTCTACCTGGCAGTCCCTTCATTTTAGTTAACTTTCCTTCCCACTCTTTCATCCCCTTCATCCCTTACTTCTATCTCCATTTAAACATTTCCATTCTAGCATTCCCCATCTCTACTTTGATATCACATATGAAGAACTGAGATTTTTGTGTGGGCTATAGACTGGTTGACTACCTGATGAATTCTATGCCAGCTAAAGAGTGAAAACGCTGTCTAAAACAAACAAAAAAACAACAAAATTAAGTAGAAAGATGACTTAGTAACTAAGAACATTTGCTATAAGAGGACCCAATTTCAAATCCTCAGCATCCTCATAAAACAGGCTTAGCTATGTGTCTGTGACCCCAGCATTTGGGACAGAGACAGACAGATATCAGAAACTTGCTGGCCAGTCAGCCAAATCAGTAATATTTATGTTCAGTGAGATATCCTATTTCAAAAAATAGAAAGTGGAGATGCAATTGAGAAAGACATCGAATATCAGCCTCTGGTCTCCACATGGGTATGCACACATCCCGATTACATGGGTGTGTATATTCTGCACATACACAGAATAAAATGAAATAAATAAAGATGTCTGGATAGGTGGTAGAAAAGAAGAAATAGAGGAAAGAGAGAACTAGTAAAAGCTGTGTTTGGAAGAAATGAACAAATGGGAAGATTGCCACATTCTCAGCATGTATATATTTATTTCATTTAAACCCTGTTGATGTGTTTGAAACTTACATTTGAAGTCTACTTAGAAAAATAAGTGTGTAACAGTGATTCAAAACAAAAACAAAGACAAAATGAAAAAAGGAAGTTCTGGGGAAGGCTTTCCTTATGTGACATTAAAGTATATTTTAATGCTGCTGGAAACAGAACAGCATAGGATGAAAGCAGAAACATTACTGGGACAAATTAGAGTTCTGAAACTTTATTTTTGATGTTAGTTCAGGTCAGTACAGGATAGGACAGGAAAAATATTTAGAACACCTACCTGGGTTAAGGTAATTTAGCTATTGTTTTTGAAGAAAATTTAGGTACCTATCCTTTACATATAAAAGATTCTATCCAGTAGAAATAAATCATATGGTAAAACATGATAGTCATTAACATATGAGACTTTAAGTAGAGAATTGCTTTTCTGAGCAATCAGTTTATAAAATTTTAAATAATTTATTCCAAAACAAAATATATTTTCAGTAAAGTGGAGCCAAAGTTAAAAACATAGACTGAAGGGCTGGAGAGATGGCTCAGAATTTGAGAGCACTGGCTATTCTCCCAGAGGTCCTGAGTTTAGTTCTCATCAACCACATGGTAGCTCACAACCATCTATAATGAAATCTGGTGCCCTCTTCTGGTATGCAAGCAGACAACATAATAATTTAATTTAAAAAAAAGAGAGAGAGAAATCCTGTCTCAAAAACAAAAAAGGGAATGTTTCAAAAGTTCTCGCTTTCTAAAAACAAACAAACAAAAACATAGACTGAAAAAATTATGTAATAAGGTTTACTATCTAAATTGTGTAAATACTCCTCAGAGTAATACAAGGGAAATGATATAATTCATAGACTTAAATCTCATAGATAGAGACATATGATTAGAGCAATACAAACTTGAGAATCAGCTAGCCAAAGCCATCCCCATAGCATGTTGTCTTGTTAAGAGTGGGGAATATGAATAGTTTCCTCTCTTTGGTTGGATAACCAACGTGCTTTTTGTAAGATTTATTCTTTCTTTAACCTTGGAATTCCATTTCCAAGTTCAGATTATTAGTTTATGAAATATATATACAGTAGGATATTCATTGCAAAATTATTGTTAAAAACAGCCCGAAAACCCATATAACTCACCTTGGTGCAGTGGAGTATGCCAAAATTCTAGCACACTCAGAGGTGGGAATAGAGAGCTATGTCCACCCTCTCTCAACAATGAAATGTCATATCCCGTGATCCACAAAAAGGGAACCCCCAAACCAACTTCCTTACCCACCACCAAATTCCATATACCTTTAATACTCATCACGAAGAACATGGCTGAATGAGTTATATATTTGTTTCATATAACAGCAGCTTAAAATGGATGAGAAAGATCTCTATGCTCTATTGGTAAGATTTCTGAGATGTACTATTGAATCCTTCAATCAAATTGAAACAGCGTGAATTATATGAGCATATGTGTCTTTAACATGCAGTCATAAATATGTGTAGTTATCTAGAATGCTCTGACAAAGGTTATGTGCAACATTCATTATTGTGGAAGTTAGAAGTGGGGAGCGAAGAACATTTTAGTGGGTTATTTTCTTCATATTTCTGTATAGAACCTCTGACTTTATCATCATACGAGATTATTGAAAAATTATTTAAAAGATAGTTCATCCTGACAGATTGTGTGTATCCTGGGTCAGTACTCTGCCCTCTCTTCTTTTCTTTTTCTATTTTTCTTTTTTGGTTTTTGGTTTTTCGAGATAGGGTTTCTTTGTGTGGCTCTAACTGCCCTGGAACTCACTCTGTAGACCAGGCTGACTTTGAACTCACAAAGATCTGCCTGCCTCTGCTTCTCTGAGTGCTGGGATTAAAGACGTGCAGTCACCACTTGCCTTGACCCCACTTCTTTGTGCATCATCAGAAGTACTGCACTGGTAAGAGGAGAACACCGTAGATCCCGTTGGTTTGGTATTCATTTTTGTGTGCAAGTGTGGGAAGAATTATTTTACTATATCTTCATCCTTGATCTGCTCTTTGAGGGCATGGCTCTTTTTTTTCCTCAATATTTTCTGATTTCTAAACTATTCACTGTTGTCTCTGTATTTTCAGCTAGATCTCAGAAACATGGAATTATTATGCCAATGATTCCTGTCTCATTAATTGGTTAAGATTTCTTACTCAGGGCATGTTATCTTTGATGGCTATTTTGCAGCTTGGTTTGATTTAACCAACTTTTATGAAGATTTGCTCTATGACAGTCACTGTACTAGCCATTCTGGTTATAGAGGTGAATATATTAGTTATTAGATTTACAGTGTAATGCTTTGTGAACTCCAGTCAGTCTTTGGCAATCAAATCCACCAAATGAGCTGGACCTGTAAATTTTGTAATAGTTGAACCTATATATACTAATCCAAAGATTAGCAATGACTAATCCAAGGAATTAAGAACAAATGTTTTACAAGCTGGAAGATTTCTAACTGTTCTTTAAAAAAAAATGAAAGAACAGTTTTCATGGATTTGAAGATCAAACACATAATGAAGAAGTTCCTAGCAAGTTGGATGATTAATTGTGGCCAGAAAGTCCTTGGATAAATTATAGTGGCGGTGCGATTTGAGTAAGTTATGGTGGGAGTTGCTTTTGGATGTGGTGTAGTGTAGGTTGCAACATAGTTTCCCCATTTGCACCATGTTGTTTGTTATGTCACCAAACCCACATCACTCATAATACACGTTGATGTGCATCAACTGTGATGTGCTGTGGATGATTCTGAATGGATTAAAAATAAAAGTTATGTATATTTAAAAAAATCACTCCACATTTCTACATTTCTTTTAAAATATAACAATTCAGAGCATTCTTACTAATTAGAAATTTCAAGAGAACAGTCTTTTATTTATTTTGTTTTCTAAAACAACTCCCAGAGATTCAAAGACCTTTGAGGAAATTAATTAATACCTTTTCAATTTTGTCTCTGATTCATGGTGAAGGAGGACTTTTCTCTCTTTTGAAATAAAAGCTAAGGTTCATTTAATGTGATATGCCATAATAGCATCTACCTCTCTTCTGAGCTTCATTTGTGTAGTTAGTAAATGAGTAGGCGTGGAGATTTTTTTCTGGAATTTCTGAAACCAAGTCTTTGAAATCCAAGAGAAGGGCTGGACAGATGGCTCAGAGGTTAAGAGGACTGTTCTTCCAGAGGACTCGGGTCTAAATTCCAGCACCCACAGTGCAGCTAACAACTGTCTGTAACTCCAAGATCTGACACCCTCACACAGACATACATGCAGACAAAACACCAATGCACATAAAATAAAAATAAATAATTAAAAAAAGAACTCCAAGAGGAGTTGGGCACAGTAGCACACATCTTTAATCCCAGCACTTGGGAGGCAGAGGCAAAGAGGATCTCTGAGTTTGAAGCCAGTCTTGTCTACATAGTGAGTTTCAGGATAGCCAGAGCTGTCTCAAAAAACAAACAAACAGAAAAAATAAAGAAATAAAAATGAAGTCCAAGAGAAAACCTAGAAATCATTTCCAGAGTTTCTTGCCCTTGAATTAGTGTTCACAGAGGAGAAAATTAAGGTCTAAGGGAAAAGATTTGTGTGTGTGTGTGTGTGAGAGAGAGAGAGAGAGAGAGAGAGAGAGAGAGA
>LOJH01017358.1:1602-13050 GCA_001685095.1 Ellobius talpinus
TCTTTATTCATTAACCAATAAAAGCAACACATACAGAAGGACTTCCCACACCACAACCCAGCCAGTACACCATCATTCAGAGAGCCACAGGCACACAGCAGAACTCATGAGGACAGGTACCAGGCAGGGATCCGGGGTGTGATGATATGGGGGGGCCTGTCAACTGGGCTGGTCCCTCTAGCTCTTCCCCAGTCCCTTCGACTTTGTCCCAAGCCTCCAGTCTGTCATGTTAAATGCTCTTTGCTGCATCATCAAAGAAAAGAAGGGACAGAGGGGCTCACCACTGCTCCCCAAAGTTCCCCCAGTCTTGTGTCTGTGACACCAGCTGTCCTAACACAACAGATGAATCCCTTTCACCTTTCCCTGAAGCCAAGGAAGCTTTGCCAAACCACACCATGAAAAACTCACATCTCCTTCACAGACAGAATCTGAAACCCTCTGGTCAAGGGTGGCAGGCTCACTGCACGAGCACCGTACAGGGTTCAGGAGAGAGTTGGGAACCAGATCAAGGGCCAGGGGAGGAGTGTTGGCCTCTGTGTCTCCACCAGAGCCTTCTTGAATTGGCTGAGTTATGGGTTATGGTGGAATGAGACACCAGGCAGCTTATTCGCTCTCTTCCAGGAAGCATCATCTGGGGCACAGAGGCTGGTCCTGTGTGAGAGGAGGCAGAGGTGTGCCCTCACCAGAGCCTCCCCTTGCTTCAGCCCATCTCAGTTTTCTAGTCTCTAGGACTGTGGGAAGTCAATCCTAATGGGTGCAATTGTGCAAGAGAGAGAGAGAGAGAGAGAGAGAGAGAGAAAGAAAGAAAGAGAGAGAGAGAGAACTTCATTCAGAGTCACCCAAGAAGAAAATGATACAGTAGGATCAGTTAAATTATGACAGTAACACTGGTAGTGGCCTCTAAGTGGCACTCCTTTGTGTTTTCTTACTGAAGTCTTTAGCCTCTCAGAGAGGTGGGTACTCTGACATACCCATTTTACAGGAAGGAAGACCCAAGCCCAATAAATCACTTGCCAAGGATGGACAGTTGGCAAGACAGGGTCAAACTCAGGTCTGATTCCATAATCTGCGTTCCCACCAAGATGCCCGGCCTCACTAGTCCCCATTGTCCCCCTAGGCCCCAAGTGGATGATAGTTCAAGTGTCTGATCATCATCTTCATGTCCTGTGTCTTTGTTCACACCCTACTTCCATCACCCAGGATCTTAGAGGAAGACCTTGGTCCCCTGGGGGAACTAGAAAAGAAGTCCGTCTCATTTGCCTCTCTCTGCTCCGCTGGGAGGCTGCTCTACCGACACCCCCGCGTTCCCCTGATGTGATCCTGCATGAAATTCAAGCTCCAGATGAACCCCTGTGATGGATGAGCAGAGAGCACACCCGTAGTGTGCAGTCCCAATTCCCATACGGTCTGCAACCTGTACCGCTTACCGCTGCAGTCCGGCTCCCGGTGGGGCTCTCGCTGCCCCTTAACTCAAAAAGTTGAGCATAGTGAAGCTGATGAGGCTCATTTTCAGAACAAAGCCAGAGAGCCGTGCGTGTGGGGAGCCCGGGCTTCCCTTTAAAGTCCTCGTGGGGGCTGACGAGCAATTTTCAAGGATCACAGAGAATGGTGCTTTATGCGTGGACCAGGAGAATTAGAAGCGAGGCCTGCATCTTTGCCTCGCTCTCCCAGCCTCACCCCGGCAGTCAGAGACAGCGTGCGGTAGGGATAATTGTGCAATTTTTCCCAACAAGATCAATTTGCTGTAATTTCCTTAAAAGAAAGAGAAGGTGGGAGCCCTATCAGCCTCATCCTTCTTCCCTCCCTGCCTCCACTCCTCTGAGACTGTCCCCTGCAGGCGCTGCAGTCAGTCCCTGCGCCTGGCCCTGTAGGTCGGACATGAGAAGGTGGGAGGAGGTATCACGCGCTGAGAGGTGCGGGTGGGTGGCAGCTTGCCCAGCCAGGTTTCAAAGAGAAGTGTGACCCCTTCACCCTGCGTGTTTCCACCCTGGCTATTTAAGAAGAGTCAAAGGAGTCAGTATTTGAAGTGACAGTGGAAAAGAAAAGGAGGAGGGTGGGTAGGAGCTGCGACCAGCTCAAGAGATGAAATGACATGTTCCCATTTCCTCGCGTGCCCTAAAAGGAGGCAGCGTGATTGAGGTTCTACTGAACAAGTAGACACTTTTGCCTGTTTGATTCTCCCTTTACATTCCGGCGAAACCATCCGGACTGGCAGAGCGTCTCTTTGTTTCCCTGTGGTGGGGGAGACGGGGTGCTACCCCAGTTCTCTGTGCTGGGTGCTTTCAATGGCCTTTGATGTGGGTGGGGATGCTCAACACAGATGTTGGCGCTGGGACTCCCCATGGGTCTCACTGCTCCCGATGGAACAACAACTGCTCTCTAGTGAGAAGAGACAGTCAGTAAAGGAATCCACGGGATGCGCTTGATGCCACGTGGAAACAGATGTCACGGAAAAGACAACTATAATCGGGAACGGGGGATGTGGGGTGACCAGGAAGACCTTCGAGCGGGTGAAGGGGCAGGACATGTGCTGCCTGGGCGAAATATTCTAGACAGAGGAGAATCCAGTACAAAGTCCCTGGGGCAGGAAGCTTGATGCCTTGGCATGTGATGTTGCTCCATGAGGGGGCGCTTTCCTCCTCTCCATAGTTACTTTCCTTGTTGTGAGAGAAACAACTTACTGGACGAGGGGTTTGCTTTGGCTCCCAGTTCGAGGGCACAGTCTGCTATGGTGGGGGTGTCATGGCAGCAGGAGCATGGGGCAGTTAGCTGGACACACTGCAGCCATAAGAAGGTGCTGAGAGGTACAGGTGGGTGGCAAGAGGGGCGAATGCTGGGGCTCGGCTTGCTTCCTCCTCTTTGTTTGGGCTGGAGCCTCAGAGGATGGGAATAATGCTGCCCACAGTTAGGGTGGGTCTTCCCACCTCCATCCTCCCAGTCTGGGAACACCCTCATAGGCACTGCCAAGAGTTGGTCTTCTAGGTGATTCTAGGTCATGCCAAGCTGACAGTCAGCGTTAACTACCACACACGCTGAAAACTCCAGTCTCTGTGGCCTTGGAGACAGACACAGATGCAGACGTAGATGGTGCAGATGCAGATACGGTGGGGGAGGGTCCACGTATTCCCTCTTACCCCACAGTGGGTTACTGATCTCTGTGCTGCCTTCTGTTAGCAGACCCTTGGCAAGACCCCTATGGTCGTGGAAGCAAGATCCTCTAAGGCCCGATTCAATGGTTTTTAGAAGGTTGCCTTATAACACACAGGGCCTGAGTACAAAGTCAAAATGTTGGGCCGCAGAATCCTACACCAAGAATTTCAAAACCGAAACAATAAAAACACAAGCTCAAACGTGTTCATGGGCTGGACACAGGCTGCTCATCTGTGAAGCCAGCCTCACCCACTGGGACAGTCTCTGCATTCCAAGGGACCCCTGGTCCATCTGTCACATAGGAGCCTTTGCTTTTAAGACAACTAAGTGACCCACTGGGTTGTGCTGCTCATGGGTCCATCCCTACTCCAGGTCCCCAGACACAACTGTTGATGGTGCTTTCTGAGGGAGTATGTGTGAGACCCATGGGACTGTGCTGGTCTGATTGGGTCCCTGTGTTCCTGATGGCTGGGGACTCCAGAACATCAAGGACCAGGCTTCAAATCCCTAGAGGGTCTAAATTTTCTGGAACATATTCCGTAGTTAAGTGGTGTGTGTGGAACTGACTGGAGGGAGGTTAGTAAATTTAGTTTACAAAGCTCCAGTAGCCTCTGAGGCTTGTGGTAAGCTTTTCAAGCCTGGCTTCTGAATTAACTTCCATGAGAATACTATCCATTGCAGGCATTTATTTACTTGTTTATTTTGAGATAGGATCTCAGGTAGCCCAGGCTAGCCCGGCTTTGTAGCTGAGGACAACCTTAAACCCCTGATCCTCCTGATTCTACCTCCCAAGTGCTCAGTATTACAGGGGGTGAGCCTAAATAAGCCTGTTTTTAAATTAAACTAAGACTGGAATTTTGGCTCAGTTAGAGCACTTGCCTGGCAATCACAGGGCCCGTGCTTGATCCCCAGTACCACAGACACAGACCACAGTCCCCCTGCAACCCTCCTAGAGGCAACAGAGGCCACTGGAATCCGTTAGATGTGCAAGGCCTAAGGCACCTCTGGAAATAGAAACTTGGGTGAGGCTCCAGGACCAGTATTCTCATGGATCCTCTAGGGAAGTTCACTGCCCCTCAAGTAAAAGAATGTTCCATCCAAGGACATGGTTTGGAAAGCCAGGCCTGACGATGTTCTCACCCATGTGGGTTTAGATTTTAACACGAGTTAATTGTTGGCACCTGAAACCTCCAAACTCCTAAAGGAGTCCATGTTATGGGATTTCACAGAGTGAGTCCTAACCCTGACCCTCCCAAGCTGGGTCACCTGTGCACACTGGCTCCTTTCATCACAGGACATGAATGAGGAGAGAGTCATGTGTTCCTGAAGACTGCAGTTTGTGTGTGTGTGTGTGTGTGTGAGCGCATGCACGCATGGGTATGCATGTGATGTGTGCACACATGTAGCAGCTAAAGGACAATACCCAGTGTCTTCCTCTATCACTCTCCACATTATTTGCTATGCCTTTAAATTTTTATTTATTTTATTCTTGTGTATATAGTATAGGCATGCATGCATGCATACATGTATATTGGCACACATGTGCCGGTGCATGTGCACATGTTTGTGTGCCTGTGGACCTGAGATTGATGTCGGAACTCTTCCTCCAACACTCCCCACTCCTTTATTCATTGAGGCAGGATCTCTCAATTGTCCCTGAGCTCACCAACATGGCTAGTCTATCTAGCCAACTTGTCCCAGTAGTCCCTGTCACTGCCTTCTGAGTGTTAGATGTAAATATGGGATGCTATATCCACCAGACATTACATGGTTCTGGGGATATGAACTCTGGTCCACATTCCTGTGGGGTGAAATGCTTTAAGATACTGAGCCATCTTCCCAGCTTTCCACCTTGGTTTTTGAGATAAGATCCCTTCACTGAACTTGATGCTCACCCATTGGTTAGACTGACTGTCCATTGAGCACCAGCAATGCGCCTGGCTCCACCCCTCCGGCATGGCTCCACCCCTCCAGCACTGGGGTGGAGCCACGGGGTTTTAAATGGGTCCTGGTGACCTAAACTCAGTCCTCATGCTTAAGAAGTGAGCACTCAACCACTGCACTATCTCTCAGCCCCTAAGTGCGGCTCTTTCATTAGCATAAAACAAACAATCTGTTAATAAGAAAGGAGAAGACGTGTGATAGGAAGCTTTGGATGAATAGCCAAGAGCTAAGTGGCCTTGTAGCAGCCAGTTAACCTCCCAAGCTTTACTTTCTTCACCTAAAATAAATAAAGCTAATACCCAGGGTTGTGAGGTAAGGTCCAATAGGTTGGTTGCACCTGTTAAAGAGAACCCAACTGATGGACAGGTGAGAGCAGAAGCTGTCCGGGCCAGGTTTTGTCCCCCAGAGGATGGAGCATCTCTATGCAATTGATTCAGAGGCAGAGGGGTTGACCTGCAGCTCTGACAGTACCTGACCACTGGTCAGCTCATCCAGTGGTAAGGATCAAAAGAGAATGCAGAAAGAGCCATTTGTAAAGGACACAGGGCCATATAGAGAAGAGACAGGAGACTGGGGGATGGCTCAGTGGATAAAATACCACAGAAGCATGGGGGCCTGAGTTCAGATCCCTAGCACATGGATTAGAAGCCAAGTGTGACACTGTGCTCTGTAATCCCCATATAGTGGAGCTGAAGACAGGGGGAATCCCCTGGAGTCACTGGCCAGGCAGCTCAACCAGTCGGTGAGCTCCAGGCTTGGTGAGAGACTCTGCCTCAAAGACAAAATGAGGTACAGAATAAGACACCCAATGTCAACCTCTGGCATCCACACATACACTTGTGCGCACACATGATTACCGTGTGCACACACACAAACATCACACTCTCAGGGTGTTCTTTCCAATGCTACTGCATCATTATACTTGGGTTTCAATCGTCTCACTCAGACCTGTTGACAAAATGCCCACTGTGCTATTGGGACAGAGAGACCTCTGCATCCACTACTGTTCATGCTATGAACTCCAGGGGCTAGAGAGCCAACTGGACTGCTTGGGCGTCAAAGTAGGGACAGCAAACAGGTCACCATGTCCTGGAGGTGACTCTGCTGGTTGGGATCGTCTCGAAGCACACTTGGGTTCCCAGAGGATCAGGAAGGTGCTGCAGCTGACTGCCTCAGCCAGCTAGACGGAGTTCCCATGGGTACCTCCATTCCATGCAGTTGAGTTGCTGGATAGAGTGAGCCACACAGAATAGGGACAGAAGTACTAGAGGACCCACAGGCTCTCCTCTCCCATGGTGGACATTTGTGGGTGAACTCAATTCACTTGGGTGTGACTTCTATTTTGTACCTAAGAGAAAAGAGGACCCTGCTGAACCATTGCACTGGGGGCCCAAACTTCCTTGGTAAGATACAGCACAGACCCCTGCTGATGTGAATTCCCAGGTTTCAGTACTAAACATGGAGCAAGGAAAGCACTTGTGTGTATGTGGGTGTGGGTGTGCACGCACGCACTTGAGTGTGCATATCAGAAGACAACCTCAAATGCCTTTCCTCAGGCTCTTTTCACTTCTTGTCTTAGACACAGTCTATCTTTGGTGTATAAGTTCACGGAGTAGGCAAGCCCAGATGGCTAGTAGCCCGTGAGCTATGGTAGTCCACCTGTCTCTGCCTCTCACGTCACCATCGCAAGGGTTCTTAGCATGAACTCCCACACCTGGCTTCTTCTGGAGATTCTAAGGATGGAAGTCAGGTCCACACACTTGCTTTATCTACTGAGCTTTGTCCCCAGCCCTGGGGAAGCTCTTCTTACAAGGAAAACAATAGGTATGTTGGTTGCCACCACGTGGCAGCTGTGGACCATAGCACCCATTGAGGGGTGCTGCGACCAACTGCCTGGGACACACATGACATCTATCAAAGACCCCTCCTTGAAATGCCTTCTCTTTCTTTCCGCCCATCTCCCCATTAAAGACTCAAAGCCCTGTTTGGCCTGGCTAATTGGCACACATTTGAACACAGTAAACTGCCCGGTAAGCCAAGTGTCCCTCTGGTCCCCTATCTCCCACCTAAGTATATAACCTTTTGTAGTCCTTGAAGCTTGGGCATGTTTTGGATCTCCCATAAGGTGATCTGAGTTTCCCAGGTCACAGACGAAAAGGAAGCGTCTATTTTGCCTGGCTTCATTTTTCAAATCAAGAGTAAATCTCTAGCCCCTCCCCAAGGGGGGCGGGTCGTGGGCTTGCTCTGTGGGAACAGCTCCTCCAAGGGATTTCTGTAACAGGAGATAAGGTGGCTGACTGCCAGAGAGGAGACCATATCTTCAAACACCGCCTAATTAAGTTCGAGCCAGCAGGCTACCTCCGAGGGCTGGGGGACTCTCTTGGAAAATGAGACACAAGTCTCATGAGAGATGGAGGAAGGAGCTTGGTGCTAGGGATAACCTCAGTCCAGAGCAACCTTCCCATCTGCAAACAGAAGCCGCTTAGAGAGCAGAGGCTCCAGGTCTTTGGAAAGAGCAAATTATATATAAAAAATTATATATATAAAATTGGGTTGGGGGTTGGAAACTGCTGGTCCTTCTACCCACAATCTGGAGCACCCTTTAGAGGTAAATGGTGACGTTGACTGGGATGGAAGATAGGTAAGATGCTATTAATGGGGACCGCCTGTTTCTCCATCCCATAAGCCAATCCCTAGTGACTCATTCCTCCCAAGCCTCCCACAATAGGCGGGGGCTTAATTAAGATGGCGTGTCTCCTCTATCCACGTGAGCTCTGTTTCTCTGCCTTCATTGCAATCCTGATAACACTCTGTGGTTCCTACTGCCCATGTGGGTGCATTTTTCTGGCTCCTTTTAGAATAGGATGACTCCCCTGTTTTGCACTTAGCATGCAGGCCCCAGTCTCCAATGGCCTTTGAATTTCCTGTTTTCATCTTCAACCGAGGCCCTCACCTAAGAGATCACAAAATCTTGCTCAACCCACACAGATAAACTGAAAGTTCTACCGTAGAAGGGAGCTGCCAGTCGGTGACTCCTTTGTTAACTGCAGTGTGGAACTTTGAATTTTTTTTCCTTTCTTGAATCTTCCCAGATCTCAGTAGTGGAGTTTCTTGACAAACTTCAAAGTACATGGTGGAGACCAGAGGCACTCTGATGCCTGAGGTGGTCATGGCTCTGGTAATAGTTTTATTTTATAAAATGACACCATGAAGGAACCCGATACCCAAACCCAGAGGGACCATGAGGCTTTCTGTAGCTTTTACGGGTCACCTTTTCCCTTCCTTCTCCACCCTTAAAATCAACAGCATCTGTAATTTGTGCATGTGTGCTCATGTGTAGGGTGTGAACACACACATGGAGGCCAGGGGACAGCTTCAGTTGGTGTTCCTCGGATACTATTCACCCTTTGCTTCTGAGACCAGATCTCTCATTGGGACTGGAACTCACCATTAGGCTAAGCTGGCTGGCTAGAGAGCCCCAGGCGTCCTCCTGCCTCCACTCCTTCAGCGCTGAGGGGTTTATACCACCACACTCACTTTTTTCCATGGGCTCTGGAGTTGAACTGGGGTCTGCAGGCTTGGAAAGCAAGCCCTGTACTCACAGAACCATCTCCTCAGCCTCAGGATCACCATCTTCATTAAGGTAAAAAAATGCCTCTTGAGAATTTTGCGATAACCCTCCCCTCCCCAGAAGCTGATTGTCGGGGAAGAGAAATAGAGGCCCTTTGACGTCACAAGGTAGAGAAACTTCTAGTAAAAACGGCCCGTGTGCCATTGCACCCTGGTTGGAGCCTCTTAGCTCACTTAAGCAGCTGTACTGTGGTTTTAATTCGAATCTTCAGATCTGAGCAACAGGGTCTGACTTCTGTGCTGACCTCTGACCTTGATGCTCCAGAGGCTTTCTGTACTATGTCTGCCCAATCCTTAAGCTTCTCTTCGCCTCTAGAGTCCAGTGACAAGTGGCATGGTGGTCAGTCAACCCAACAGCTTATCCCTAGAGATCCAAGTGTCGGAATCTCCTCCCCCTCCCTTCCCTTTCCCCCTTCTTCCCCTCCATGCGTATGTGTGTGTGGGTGGGTGCACACGCTCACACGCTCACACAAGTCAAGAGATGGCCTTGGCTGTCATTTTTCATGTTCTGTCTGTCCATCTTGTTTCAGACAGGGTCTCTCACTCACCCCAAACTCCCCCATTAGGCTAGGCTGATTGGCTTTCAAGCCTCAGGAATCCACCTGTCCCTGCCTCCCTAACTCTTGGATTATACATGTGAACCATTATTCCTGGCTTTTTGTGTGAATTCTGGTTCCAAACTTGGGCCCTCATGTTTGCAAAGCAAACACGTAAGCAGCTGAGCTGACTCACCAGTGCCGACGAATTAACTTCTCCTGTAATGAAATACCCAAAGCAATTAACTTACAAAGAGACAGGATTAGTTAGCTCACCATTCTGGGGGCTCCAGGCCAAGACTAGGTGGCCTCTTGTATTGAGTCCCTACTGGGTGTGTCAGGTGGCAGTGGCAAAGAGCTTATGTCAGAATAGACAATCTTCCTAAACTGGAAGGCAAGAGAGGGAGGGAAGGGAAGAAGGAGGGAGGAAAGAGGAGGGAGGGAGACAGGGGATGAGAGAGATTAGTGGGGCTACACTATCTTTTGGGAGCACATCCCAACAACTTAACAACTCTTCAGAGTAGAACCATTGGGAACAAAGTGGAATTTGAGGGAAACAGAACTTCATGGGTTGTTAGGTCGGGATCCTCATCTGTTTTGATACTGAGGAGCCGAGCTGACCATGGAGGACTTGGCTGAGAAGCAACCGTAGTGAGATTCCTAAACCTGGCCCTAGAATTAAGCCAGCGGGTAGAACCAACATGGATAGTTTGTCAAACATGGGTGGGGGCAATCCCAGTGGCTTTGGACTGAGAGAGAATATTCCAGAAAGCAAGCAATTCCCTTGGTTAAGTAGGAACAGCAAGTGGTTAGAGAAGCCAATAGTGAGTGGTTCTCTCCCCAGCCACCACAGAAAAAGGCCATTCACTTTGAGCCTTTTTTAATGTGGAGGATTTGGACATCAAATTCATTGATACCTTTGTGACACAGTCGGTTCCCATCAAGGCAATTTAAACACCCATGCTAACATTGTCTTGGTACTAGCTCTGTGCCTGTTCCCCCTTGGTGACTCTGGGGGGCAAGCTCTACATTGCTCCCAAAATGTTGATGGTAAAATCATCATTAATGAATCCCGAAGCTGTGCTTAGCTCTAAGTTGGAAATTCACTTCCTATTCTGTTTCCTGTTTCCAATTGTACCCGGATACATGCCCACAACTAGAGGAGTGTGCTTGTGCGTCAGCTTGTCAATGTCTTCAAATTCCTTCCTGTATAAGGATGCTAGTCACATTGGCTCAGTGTGTGCGTGTGTGCATGCATGTATATGGATTCTTCCTTTTACACAAACCCTGGTTCCAACACTTTAGGACTCCCACTAAGGATCCATTTTAACCAGATTAAAGACCTATCTCAAAATAAGTTTACATTTAAATGCAGACACAACCAAATGATTCTATAAAGATAACCTAACAAAGCCAGGCCAATTAGCCAGAAGTGCTAAGAATTTAAATGCAAACCCTCTGCTGCGTGCAATTTCTGGAGAAAAATTCAAGGGTGTAAGTCTTCCCTTTCATCAATTAACATGTAAAAGAGTTAAAGCGTCTACTTCCAAGAATTCTAAATCCTCTTCCCTTGTTCTCATTCTGCCTGCTTGTGCTCTGGTGGGTCACCCTGGCGATGGGGAAAGCCTGAGTTCTCCAGCAGATGCAAGATTGCGCGGGCTTGCCGTTCTCCCTTGGATGGGGTGAACAAAGTCAAGAATCATTCTGCACCAAGGCTCTCACTGTCAAGGAGGAGTCTAAACAATGCATGTATGCATGTGTGGGCACTGGAGCTGCCTCCATCCGTTACCGGCAGGCCGTCCTTGCCACACAGGCATAGTTGCAGACAGTTAAGTGTATCTGAGAATTGTATCCACACCATCACCACCAAACTCAGATGCATACCCGGTAATGGGAAGGTACAATGGGATGGGTCTTCAGTTAAGTTAAAGTGACGTCATCAAAGGGAAATCTGAGCCAATGTGATTGGTATTCTTATACAGGAAGGAATTTGGAGACATTGACAAGCTGGCACACAGGTACACTCCACTAACAGTGGGCACACATTGCTATTCGCTTTCTTCCTGAAGATTTCTACCAAATTATCACCTATTTAAAGTTCATATAGATTTAGGGAGAGGAGGAGAGGATAAGGAAAGAGAGGAGAGAGGAGAGAGAGAGAGAGAGAGAGAGAGAGAGAGAGAGAGAG